>CM035427.1:139356451-139381451 GCA_020310875.1 Ceratopteris richardii | reverse complement strand
GCATGAAAGAATAAGATTAAGACAAATTATAAAGAATTTATACGAATAAAAGAGAAAAAAAAGGGGAAAAAATATTAAACAATGAAGTAGAAGCAACTCAATTTTTCTCCACTTGCACTTTTGTGGAAATAGAGATTGGAAAGTGAAACTTAAGGAATGTAAATAAATAAAGTTATAAAGATACAAGCAAAATAAAAAGCACATCCTTAACTTCTCTATCTATGCAATCAAGAAGTATCATGTTTCAAACTTTATCATGCATAGCTTGAATGAAGATTTATGACATCACAACATGTTTCATCAATGCTCTAGATTAGGTGTAGGTTCTAATACAATGACTCTTCATATGAAGATTTCTTTAAAAGGCCAACAAGTTGTGTTTTTATGCTTTTAGAAATGGAAGGAAAACTCGACCATGATAAATCCTTGCATAAAAGCAAGAAGGGAAGGAAAAAAGATCTTAAAAAATAAAGGGAAAAAATATTAAAAGATGAATAAAACTAAATAAAACTATAAAAAGAAGAGATAAAAACTGAAAGAAAACTGTATACTTAGTGTTTTATTCCTTTTGTTTGTAGTGAGGTTGTTGTTTGAAGTGTTCTCAAGTGTTGGTCTACCATGGCGGAGGCTTAAGAGATTAGTGTATTAAATGCAAGAGATTGTATGTTGATTTGCATGAAGAGAGGTTATCATGTGTATGAGTTACTTGTACGTGAATTGATGTGGTGCCATATGACATGCTAACATTTGTAATATGAGGGGGGTTTTGGAGGTCGCCTTATGCTTTGACCGCAATCATGCCATCAACCCTTCTCGGAGACTTGATCTTCGTAAGAGGTGTGAGGGATTGATCAGGTTATCAATAATATGCATGAGAAGAGGTTGAGTTATGGGTAATAAGTGTAACATATGAGACTTGCTATATGTAAGGAATTACGTCTATCAATAGTATAGAGGATAAGAGAGGCTTAGGTAGAGAGCAAAAATGTATGGGTAAGGGTGGGCCACAGAGGCAGTATGTATTATAGGGCAATAGATATATGAGGATGTAGATGAGTTATCACTGGTTTGTAGAGGGCATTATAAAACACAATGATGATAGAATGTCACAGGGAAGCAAGGAGGAGACATGCATAGAGGAAGATGCAAATAGATAAAGATATGCAAGATGACATTCAGGTCTAGGGAGGACAAAGACATATGGAGGGATGTCAAGGAGGTGATAAGAAAAAAGGCCAAAGAACCTTGAGGGCAGCAAAAGTTGAAACAATGATGATTGATTTGGAACAAGATGCTTAATTACTAAAAATCCAAGGTTGTGCAGGCCCTCAAATTCACAGAGATGAGGTAGAGACATATAAGATGCACATGTTGAGTGTATTGAAATTGGCTAGCTGTGTATGCAGCTGCCAGTTACCCATATGGGCTTGCCTCCTTTCATTGATAAAAGAGAACAGGACAAGCTGGGTGATCCAAAGTGGTTTGCTGCAGATTTGGATGCAGAAAATGGTGGCCTCGAGAGTCTATGGAGTGGCCAAGTGGTTCAGTTGGTGGCTTGCCCAAGGAGTGAGAGTCTGAGTGTGGTATCCCAGTGACAGAATTTAAATACATGGATTATATTATGGGGTTTTAAGTTTCTTTTTTTCTTTTTTGCTGTAGAGGATATTAGGTCTAAATGGTTTTAGCATTTATGTTTTATTGTCTATGAAATGAACCTACTGCTTATGCCATCTATTTTGCTCCTTTAGATTCTAGGTGGAGCATATGTACTGCTAGAGCATCTTGACAAAAGTCAGAAAACATTTTCGGAGGGAATGTCTTTTGCTGCTCATAATTAAAACTACACACTTTTCCTCATATGTGTTTCTTCTTGAGATTATGGTTGCAGCAATGCAGTTTTCTGCTGAATGAGAACTAGTAAAAATCACCTTTAGAGAGGCAATGGGCATGCTTTTGTCTTTAAACCTGAAGAGAAACTTTAGTGTGTATATCCCAAATCACTAAAAGACCTTCCCTTCCACTGTTCTTTTTTCTTTGTTTTCTTTGTTTGAATGTTTGTCTTCTCAATGAGCCTATATCGAGGGTTAACCGTGGCTTGCAAGGAAAAAAGGAAAAGCTCCAGAATAATCTATTTTGTATACCATTTGTGTGTATTATGTGGTATACGATCGTGAGAGGTCCGTATCTTTGACCTGATTGAAACAGTTGATATTCAGACCTTTTCAAATGATACTCTGTCAAAGGCATTACAGATACATATTATACAATTCTAGTACATGTAATGAATGTGGGAATTGTACGTGTGTTTTCCATAGAAATCATTCTGGTATTGGTGTATACTGCTCAGCACTTCGTCTAAGATATATCAGTTTTGACAATTTTCTTTTTTGTCTTTAATATGTGTAAATGAGTTCATTCTAGTGATTTTTATGCGGAGTTTTTTATTTTGTTCTTTCTTTTTGACCAGGCATTTGTGAGCTTGGTTCTCACATTGTGTGATGCTGGTGATTCTGTTGTTATGTTCAGTCCATACTACTTCAATGCATATATGAGCTTTCAAATGACCGGAGTTACAGACATCTTGGTTGGTCCTACTGATCCAGAAACTCTTCAGCCAGATACAGGTTTATTTCACATCGATGGATTTTGATTTCTTGTCCATGGATGAAAGAAGGGGCAGGGAAGAGAAAGGGTGGCAGGATCGAGGAAAGAGGGAGGGAATTAGGCAACTGAGAGGAAGAGAAGGGGGCATGGAGAGAGGGGTAAAGGGAGGCTGGAAAGTAGGACAAGGTAGTGGGTTGTGGGTGAGGGAGAGGAAGGGATGGGGGCTGGAAGGAAGAGAGAGGGAAGATGGTAGATGAAGGGGGGGAAGGGGCCAAGGCTAAAGAGGAGAGGGGTCCATTGAAGAAGGGTGGGAGCAAGTGATGAGGGAAGGCAAAGGGAAAAGGAAAGTGGTAGGTGGGTTCCATTTTAAGGCCCAAGAAGTAATGAAAATTGTGCATGTTTCATTTTTAATAAAATTGTTTGAATCTTTACTCCAGCATCTATGGTAGTTAATAGGTCCATCAAGAGTGTGATAAATGGATGAGGGATAGGAAGGAGAAGGGCTTGGGGCAAGGGGAGTGAGAGGGAGGCAAGAGATTAGGGAAGTGAAAGAGAGCGTGCATGAAGGAGTATGTGAGAAGAGAATGCGGAAAGGGGAGAAGGGTGAAAGAGACATTAGATAGGATTTCTATTGTCTACTTTGAGCTTTCTATGATAGAGTTATGTGATGTTTTGGATCAACTTAGAAGTTCAAAGATTCATTAGAGCTAAAATTGAAGACAATGGCATCTCTTGGAAGTGGGTTAGATTTTGTATTTTGTGTTTCATTTATTTGAGGAGTTAAATTGCATCTATTCATATGAAGAAATCCCAAGTATAAGTAATTTATATCTCTTTTTTCATGATATCATGGTAATTGCAATCTTATAGATGAAACTCCAAGGAGGTAAAACATGTGGTTATGCCTTACATGAATGCGGCCTTTAAGTTTCTTCTAAATATTGAGTCAATGAGAAGAATCAATTGGTTCTTTTTCAATATCTTTCGTTTGTGAATGGTACCAAACAATATTTTCATGGGATATTCTAATTAGCAAAGGACATATTCGATGTGATTACTAGACTCCTTTGTTTTGAAAATAACTTAGTCTTTATTAAGGGAAGGACTTAATTATTAATGACCTCTTTACAAGAGAAAATGAAAGACCTAAAGAGAACAAGTACTAAAGGAGAAAGCTCTTATGAGTAGGGATCATTAGAGCATCCAATGAAAGAATTGTTAAACTTGTGCCCAATAAACTTAGGGAAATGTGCAAAGAGGATGGGATGAGGCCTTTTACTTTATCTAGAAAAGTGCATCACATGGTAAATGTCTCTTCTTACTCTAGGAACTTCTTTTATTGGAAGGATTAGATAGGATGTGGGACTTTACGTGTGAAGAAATGGCCCAACAATACCTCACGTGTATGTAAAATAAGCATGGAGCACAATGGTGTCAAGGATAAGTGCCAAAGCTGATTCCATATGGATAGTTATAAAATACAATGATCATTGGGTACACACAACATTCCATGGCTTAGAAACATAAGTATAGACAAGGATTTACAAGTATAGGATATACCTTAACTACAATGGACAAGATAAAACATGAAAGGTAAAAAAGATCTAATATTGCAAGTTTAAAGGCCATTCTTAGGGAGGGAAAGACAAGACAAGACTAGGACTCTATATGAGACAAGAATTTGAATTAGAACTTGAAATTATTGGGATGTTATTATTCCTTGAGCTCTCAAAATTAACAATGACAATGTTGAAGTGCTCTATGGAAAGTTCCTCTATTTAGGGGTGTTATCCGGTTGTTGACGATCTTCTTTAATCACCTATGATAATATCAATGTTCATGCAAGTGATGACATGGCACATCTTTTAGAAGGTTCTATAATGACGTTGGGAGGGTGGGTTCATGTGCTTGGGTTCAATTTCCTCTTCTTTGTTAGTATATTTTGGTGGTGATGTGTGTTAATAGACTTAGGTATTATTAGCCACTTTTTTCCCTCTTTAGGAGGCTTTTCCCACCCTGCTTGTACATATGCCCATAGTCTTTACGGGCTACTATCTTTGTGCACTACATGCTTTCTAGTCTCATCATGTGTTGTGCCCCTGAGCTTCTTTTTTGCCATGTTGCTTATGTGCATTCTCTGCTCACCAAACTCCAATAGTGGCCATCAAAGGAGGTCGTTGCTTTTTAGTGTGTGATGCTGGTACCCTCTCTGTACCATCTTAGTTTTCTATGAGTTTGGTGAGCATTCTTAGGTTGACCAACACTATGGGTTAGCTCAAAGAGCTGGATGTCATTGAAAATTGCATTTATGCCTGTTTCAACCTCCATTTGCACTATTACAACTATTATGTAGATGATTTTTGTTGGAAATCAATGTCACATCAATCCAAAATCCTATTAGGGCAGAAACCCTAATTTTGGTACTTAATCATTTTTGGCACAAAATTTGGGTAAAATTTTTATGAGCCTATCTTGTAGAGCTTGAAGAGAGCTTTCTAATGGTATATGACATTCAATCATCAGAGATCAGATTTGGGAGAAAACCCTAACTCTAATTTTCTACTGATTTAGGGTTTTTACCTCATTTGATAGCTCTCAGCTTACAGGTCATAAAAATGTCATCAGTTCATTCATCAGGTGGTCAAAGGGACTAAAAAGTTGGTCAAAAGGTGTTTTTAACGATAGCTAAAAGCAACATTAAATTAAAGCTAATTTTAATGATAGCTTTGAAAAAACAACGATCAGCCTAAGTTTTTAGCGATCAAAAATTACGATGTGCTTTTAGACAGTGATCAAGCATGAAGATTATGGAGTACTTCAAAGACATTGGATGGAGCTTAACATAAGATTGCATCTTATGTTAACTATTCACGTACATATTCTCTTTATGCACACATGTACTACTTGGAGCTTATGGAGGCAGTGGCATCCATATCTGGAGGAGTACTATTCCGCATACATGGAGGGAGTGGCATCCATAAAGGAGAATCATTAGATGAGATGTTAGAGAAGGTGTTTTCTTATGAGTATGAAGATTTCTGTCAACAACATGTTAGCATTCTATGCTAAATTCTGTAAGTATGTGATCTATCACACACACATCTGATTTAGGATCTTCCATAGCCTAAATTCAGATTAGGGTTTGCTGAATATCAGTTTCAAACTGATCTTTCCTCTTTCTGTCACTCATATACACTCTTCTACAACCTATCAGGTCCTACATCTTATACATATTCAGATTTCTGTCCCTACATCTGAATATTCTTGTAAATTCTGTACATACACTCTTCCATTTATTTCTGTTCACATAGAGTGGTTGAGGTTTTGACTCCCACATTGTAAATTGACATTTGCATATACGATGGTGTGAGTAAGCAGTGGCTTACGTAACACTTTGAACATATTGTCTAATCTCTCTCTATCTTTATCTCATCATTGTATGATTAAGCGTTGTATGTTCATGTTTGTAAAAAAAATAACGAGTATTGTATTTCTTTGCAACATTTTTTATTTGTTTTTTAGATAATCCATGAATAAATCGATATCTAACACTCCTTTACTTATGTAGTGCTAAAAACACATAAAATACTTGATGTAAGATCTTGAATCATAATAAATACATATCCAATAATTGCATTGCCGAGAGGTGGGGCAAGTAATTCTCACATGGTTATGGAGATTGGGAGTTCTATGGATATATTTAGGTAGTGATGTGTGTGAACACACTAGGATTGCCGGGGAACTTTTTTCCCTCTTTAGGAGGTTTTTTTCCCCGGCTTGTATATACGCCTATTGCCCTAATGGGCTACTTATCTTTGTACATTCTCTAGTAATACAGTCAGTATTGTGTGTTGTGCTCCAAGCTTCTTCTTCTTCCTTGTGCTGTTCGCGTGCTTCCGCAGACGTTTAACTCCAACAATTGGTATCAGAGCATGTCGTCGCTTCATCTAGGGCATCGTCGACACTCCTCCGTTTGCAGTTTCAGAATCGTACGAATTTTGGTGAGCATACTCAGCGTGTTTCCGAGATCAAAACAGCTTCGCTGTGTGGTGCCGAAATCGCGATTTGAGCTCGTTTCGGCCTCCGAACGCACTATCGCAGCGCTTGTGCAGGTTATTTCGTCTTTTTGTGCCAAAGGTATATACCTGTTTCTGTTCGCCAGTATAAGCGTCTCGAAGTCTCCTACAGGTTAAGCAGAACTCGTATGGGCGGTTCCGTTCAACTTTTTGAGATACATTCAATTTTCTGCATAAGGTATTTTAGTCACCGGCCATGGTTGAAAGCAGTGATGTATTCCGTATGTTGGCTGTTGAGGATAAGTTGGATGGTACCAACTATCCATTATGGGCTTATATGATGAGACATGTATTGGTTGCAAAAGGACTGTGGAACATTGTGCAGGGTGTTGAAAGACGTCCTGTTACACCTGCAACTACAGGTACTGCAAATACAGGTGCTGGAGCTGATGAAGATGGTGTTGAAGATGATATTCCGCAGATTCCTGTTCGTGCTGCTGTTTCTGTTGCACCTACTGCAGAGCAAATTCGTTGGGATTGCAGAGATGCACAAGCACATGCATTGATAGCTTTGTCTGTCAAACGTGCTATTATTCCTCACATTCTCTCTTGCAGAACAACAAAGGATGATTGGGATACACTTACCACTTTGTACCAGGTTAGGAATGATGCTCGTGTTGCTTACCTCCGAAAACAGTTGGAGAGTGAGCACATGAATGAATGTGATTCTATGGACAGTTTTCTCACAAAGATCAAAGACCTGAAGGAACAATTGATTTTTGCTGATGAGGTTATACCAGATAGCTCACTTGTGCAGACCGTTCTGAATGGTCTTCCTGATTCATATCAGAGTTTCGCCTCTACTCTTCGGTTGATGATGAAAGGCAATCCCAAGTCATTTGAGGAGTTAGTCTCTATTGTGTTGCAGGAAGATCAATCCAGGCAGAACAGGTCCATTATGCGTGTTGCAGATCAAGCTTTCCTGGCTAGTCAGAAGGGCAAAGGAAAATGGAGCTCTTCTACTAGTAAGCAGAAATCTGCAAATGCTGCACATTCGAAGAACTAGGATAGAGATGAGAAGAAATCAGAAAAGCAGAAATTGTTTTGCAAGTACTGTAAAGGGAATGATCATATCATAAAGAATTGTCCAAAACTAGCTGCAAAAGAGGCAAAGAAAAAGGAGGCTGGAATGGTTGTTGCAGAAGCCTCTACACCAAAAACAGAGTGTGCTAATCTTGTGCAGGAAGAAGAATGGGCGTTTACTACTGTTTGCAGTTTTGACCCATCTTCTCATGAGCAGTGCATGTCTGCAGTGGACTCGGATGTTTGGTACTTTGACAGTGGGGCGACCAAACATATTACCTCGCAGCGCAGTTTCTTCTCTTCACTCGAGCCTTCCCCTACAGGGAATACTGTCATATGTGCCAACAACTCCTCTTATCCTGTTATGGGAGTTGGTAAGATCATTCTGACTACTGCTGAAGGTAGTTCTTTCACCTCGTCAGATGCTTTATTTGTGCCAGGGATCAAGAAGAATCTGTTATCAGTTTCTGCATTAGCCAAGATTGGCTTGGTTGTGAAATTTGTTGATGACAGATGTACAGTTCATGATCTGTCAAATGGCGATGTTATTATTGCTTCTGGCATTTTATGTCGTGGGCTGTATAAGCTTATAGACTATGAAAGATCTGTGAATGATTCGGCATGTGCAGTTCATGATTCTCAGGCTATGTCAGATGCAAAGCTTTGGTATGCACTCTTTGGTCATCTGAATTTTGCTAGTTTGCTACGCCTGCAGAAATCTGATATGGTGTCTTCTTTGCCCAAGCTTGAGGCACCTGGAAAACATGTATGTGAAGGCTGTATTTTGGGCAAAATGCAGCGTTCCTCCTTTCCAAAAGATGGTTCAGTTCGGGCTACGCAGAAATTGCAGCTTGTACATAGTGATGTCTGTGGTCCTATGCAGACACCCTCTTTTGGGAATTACCTTTACTTCGTGACTTTCATTGATGATTTTTCCAGGCATGCATGGGTATATCCACTCAAAGCAAAGTCCGAAGTGTTCATGTGCTTTAAATAGTTTCTGGTTTTGTCTGAAAATTTGTCAACATGTAAAATGGGCACCCTCCGTTCTGATCGAGGGGGGGAATATATGTCTTCTGATTTTAATGCATTTCTGGCTGAACGTGGGATAAAACACCAGTGTACAGTGCCGTATACACCTCAACAGAATGGAGTTGCTGAACGGAAGAACAGGTCACTCATGGAGATGGCGAGGTGTATGGTCAAGAGTCAAGCTTTACCACATAGTTTCTGGCTTGAGGCTCTCATGTGTGCAACATATGTACTTAACAGGTGTCCCACTAAAGCGCTGCAGTCTATCACTCCATATGAGGCTTGGCATGACCGCAAGCCATTTTTGCTCATCTGCGTGTTTTTGGTTGTCTGGCATATGCACTAGTGCCTGAACAACATCGCAGAAAATTGGATGATAAGGCAGTAAAATGTATTTTTGTTGGGTACAGTTCTGGGAGTAAAGGCTATTGTCTGTATCATCCACAGACTAAGCGCATTCTGGTTAGCCGTGATGTTGTCTTTGTGGAAGATGCTATTTAGCCATTGCTTTCATGTACTAAGGAGACATCTATTAGCTCCAAAGACATGTATGATACCTTGATGCCTCTTTTTACAGGTGGACAGTCTAGTGCTGGTCCTAATGAGGCAACTTCTCAGCCTTTGCAGGTTTCATATGATGATGCAGATCATTCCATTTCTGATGCAGATTTACATGATGCACTTGTTGATGAGAGAGCTGATATTGAGCAGGCAAAAACTATGCCAAAATGGCTGGTGCAGACTTTGCGTGACAGCAAATTAGATGCACCTTTGTCATATCGAACTCGTTCAGGCTCTCATAGTGCCTCCTTTGCATCATATTGCTATGCTATGGCTGCATCTAGTCTCTGTGATGAGAATGAGCGTGTTTCTTTTGATGAAGCACAAAATTCAGAAAATTGGATGGCTGCCATGCAATGTGAATATGATGCTATAATGAAGAAAGGTACATGGTCTTTATGTGACTTGCCTCCTGGCAAGAAGGCCATTGGCACTAAGTGGGTATACAAGCTGAAGCGTAAACATGATGGTACAGTTGACAGGTATAAGGCTAGGCTTGTTGCAAAGGGTTATGCACAGGAAAGAGGCATTGATTTTGATGAGACCTTTGCACCTACGTGCCGTATGACTACTGTTCGGAACATTTGTGCACTTGTAGCCCATCATGGTTGGAATGTACATCAGTTGGACATTAAAACAACATTTCTGAATGGTGACTTGCATGAAGAAGTGTATGTTTTTCAGCCCCGAGGCTTTGTGCAGAAAGGGCATGAAAACCAGGTGTGCAGGTTAAAGAAGGCATTATATGGTTTAAAGCAAGCACCACGTGCTTGGTATGAGAAGATACATGCCTATCTGGTTGCACATGCTTTTGTGAACAGTCCAACTGAAAGCACCTTATATGTTAAGCGTGCTAATGATGTGCTTCTGATCATTGTTGTATATGTTGACGACATGCTGCTCACTGGCCCTATTGAGAAGCATATTGCTGATTTCAAGGCTGATTTGCATGCCTCATTTGAGATGTTTGATTTGGGGCATTTGCATCACTATTTGGGCATTCAGTTTATGCAAGTTGATGGTGGAATGGCTTTGTGTCAAACGAAATATATTGACACATTATTGCAGCGTTTTGGCCTTGAAGACTGTAAGACTATTGCCACTCCTATGGAGACAGGTTTACAATTGAGTCTTCATGATGCTGGAGATGCATTTGATGCTGTTCTCTATCAGCAGGCTGTTGGATGCTTGATTTACTTATGCATTACTCGACCAGATATTCAGTTTGCTGTCTCATAGATGAGCACTAACATACAACGACCATTAAACATTACAGTGGACAATTTCAAAAGCACCATGATTTCTAGACAAATAGTTCTGGACAAATAATGACACAATAATTGAACGAGAAATATAACATCTACAAGCAAAAAACAAAAGATACCAATAGAAGTACCTCACCTAGGAGTGCTCCAAGTGTTCTAGGTGCACCACTCTAGCCATTGAGTCTCCACACCTAGACTCTTCTACATGTATTATGCACCACCAATTCCTTATTGTAAATAATTTACCCTAGAGTTGCTTCACCCGAAGCTGTCCTTCTCTCACTCTTGTCAGAGTAGGCCTTTCTACTCATACCAGCATGCTGTAGTGTCTTGAGTGTCACATGAATCTCTCTCTATATAGGCCTTTTTGGAGCTCCAACCATAGTTTGCATGTGCATGCTAGATGTTGTTAAATTTTATGGAGGGAGGCTCTGGTCTTAACTGGCTAGGTTTGAGGAATGCACACCACAAGGAGATCGAGAAGGAGGGGACCCTATTCGGGTGGCTCGTCTAAATGCCTAGATTCCCTATCTAGCAACTATATTCTTTTCCATGATGGTTTCACTTTCTAACTACCTTTGAATTAGTTATTCTTGTCCTTCTTTACCTTTGTTTTTCATCTTTACATGTACCTTTGTCCTCTTAACTACCTTAATCTCCCTTTGCCATAACTCGTAGATCGTCCCCTCAGAGATCCACCCCAAGTTGCCTTTTTCTTGTTTGCATCACCTAGTTGACACCACTTTATGCTGCCCAAATCTACTTCTAGATTTTGGATGTGTTGGTCCCCTTCCATCAAGTCAACTTCCTCTAAGCAGGTCCGAGCCAGCTCTTCTCAACACATTAAGCTAAGGTATCATATAGTTGAGGGCAACTATCTCCTCACCTTCGAGCTAGATGAGTTGGATACATGGTGGACTTATTTCCCAATGGTTTGACTTTGAGTACACCCCTATTGGTCAACTTCTTAGGAGGTCGAGTTATTCCTCTCCAACTTGGTTGACTTACCTTTACATGCTCGACCTCCTTCTCAAAGCTTGTTATCTTGCTCTTGCTTGCCCTTGGATGACTTCTTCTATATATGGTGGACATCGAGGTCGATTGTCGCCCCATAGGTCTACTTTCACCTCCGCATGATCGACTACCTCATTGCTTCGAGCTGGACACCATCATTAAGTTAACTTTTTCTAAGAAGGAAGACTTCCTTTGTTTTTTTCTTTTGCATGGACCAATCAAGTTTACCGTACGAGGTGGTAGCCCAAAACAAGCCTTCCCTCAAGGAAACGTGCCTTCAACCTTGTGTTGAGTTTCAAGATGTGCATCATACCCACGTGGCCCATATTTACTCCATTGAAATGTGAATGCTATAGTATCTTCCAACCACCAATAGTTGGGTTCATAACATCACCTCTTGGATCCTTCTCTGTCTAATAGCTGTTTGCATCACATGAGCTTGCTCTGTTCCAAGTTGAGTTTGAGTCGACCTTTGGCTGACCATAAGTGGGCTAAGCTTGACCTTAGGATGACCATAAGTCAACCTTTGGTTGACCTTTGGTTGACCTTTGGTTTGACCAATGACATCTACCCAAGTTGCTGATAGGTACTACTATCCCCCACATCAAGAGGGCCCTCTGGCACCGCTGTGGTTTATTGCAAGCATAGCGAGATATGCAATCACTGTTATTAGTTGAACATCTAGTCTTAACATATAGCCAGCTTACTACAACTTGTAATAAAGTAAAAGATTTTAACTAAAAGTGGAAGGCAGATTATAAATGAATATGGTTCAATTGAATTCTTTCTAGATACAATAAGCCTCCACTCTAGACATATTTATTGGAGGAAACATATTTCCATTCAATGCAGTTAAGTGCGACGTGCTCTTTGGGATTACTGCAATGACCTTGAAAGGGCCTGTCCACTTTTGTATTAGTTGAGTTGGCAATGAGGGGTTTGACAGGAGACTAAGAAGTTGTTCAATTGCTTAAGTCTGAGATATCTGCAGTGAGCTTTTTTCTGTGCTTCCTATGTAGAATAGTAGCAATGGTCACTTCTCGTGATGAAGTACTAGGTAAACACCTAGTACAGAAGCAACACATGAAGAAACCCTTAAAGTAGAAGCCAAAGCTCTCCAAAATCAGCATGCACACTAGGAAGTGTGAAGAAGAACAAGGATCAACTGTTAGAAACTCCTCTGAATCTGCATGTACACCTCCAAGAGTCTCCTAGCTCTTCACCCCAGAGCTTGTAGCTTAGATAGCTAGAATTGGATGCCAATGAGCCTCCAAGCCCCTGATTATATAAGAATTGAACTCCCACAAAAATCTTCCCGAAAAGCTGATAAAAAAGCTTGAAAATAAAAAATCTAGCATCAGTTTTTGAAAAGTATGCTTGTGTGCTTTTTGGCAGTCGAGTTTGCTTTTTGGGGTAAAAAAGTAGTCTCCCAGCTTTTTAGTTGCTTTTCATATGCTTTTTATCAAAAAATCCAAGCCAATTAAAAGTTATAAATGAACAGCACATGGAGTCCAGAAATTAGGGTTCGACTTTTGGTTGACTTTCTGATGTCCGATGATTAAGTGTTTTATATAATTAGGAAGCTCTCAATAGGTACTTTTGGATGGTTCAATAAATTTTTTTTGAGCATCTTTGACCAAATTTTGACTAAGTACCTAAACTAGGGTTGCTATAATTTTTGGCAGATTTGAGCATTCTGACATTGTTTTCCAACAAGACATAGCCCTATCAATGGTCTTATTTGACCATCACAGAAACCCATGAACAACTAAACACTAGTATGCAAACACAACAAATGGTTTTGCAAAGTTTTTGAGCTAAGTGCTCCAGCTGGCAATCTCATTTGTCAGAGCATTGACAGGATTCAACAGATACTTGTAAATTTGTATCAATGGTCAGAATCTTTAGAATCATGTGAATATGCGTCCATTATAGCAGTCAGGTGCGTTAGGTGCATTCAATTCGGTGCGCATAAGGTGCGTGAACCGAATGGAATGGGGAGGTAAGGTGCGTCTCATATATATATATATATATATATATATATATATATATATATATATATATATATATATATATATATATATATATATATATATATATATATATATAGATAGATAGATAGATAGATAGATAGATAGATAGATAGATAGATAGATAGATAGATAGATAGATAGATAGATAGATAGATAGATAGATAGATAGATAGATAGATAGATAGATAGATAGATAGATAGATAGATAGATAGAGAGAGAGAGAGAGAGAGAGAGA
This sequence comes from Ceratopteris richardii, assembly GCA_020310875.1. Taxonomy (NCBI): domain Eukaryota; kingdom Viridiplantae; phylum Streptophyta; class Polypodiopsida; order Polypodiales; family Pteridaceae; genus Ceratopteris; species Ceratopteris richardii. The sequence goes on along the minus strand of CM035427.1, from coordinate 139,367,607 downwards.
GAGAGAGAGAGAGAGAGAGAGAGAGAGAGAGAGAGAGAGAGAGAGAGAGATGTAGTAGATGTAGATATAGATTCTAGTGTCCCATGGGTCTTGCAAAATGTTTCTCACATTTACGAACACGACCTTTTCTTCGGCATAAACTTATGTATATAAGTATGTATGTGTGTAAGATTTTGTGATGTATGACTTTGATCAATAAGATCAAGTTATCATCCAACATCTCTTGATGAAGTGGTATTTCATATGGATATACTTTGTGCGAGCATTGAACATGGCATTCTTTAAAAGATATGCCACTTATGGAGTTGTGAATGACCACATCACCTGCCATGTTTGATAGAATCCTTTCAATTCTAATGCACCCTTTCCATAAGAAAGCTCGATTAAGGGTTGTAGATCAGAAAAAAAAATTGAAAAAGAACTCTAAGCACCGGATGAAACGGTGCGAACCGGAAGCACCGCACCGCATGAATGGATAAATCCAAACGGTGCACGAACCGGAACTGCTATGGCATCCATGGATTCACCTTTGTACCTCACATTTGGTGGTTGTATTGTGCCTACTTGCAACTGTTGTCTCTAATGCCGTGGATGTAACTTACATGTGGAATTGAGAGTGAGGGACACATACTCCCACAAATCGTGATCTCTATGAGTCTGCAACGGTATCCTTGTAGTGAGCGATGCCCTGGGTGCATCAGAGGTGGGTAGGAAGATCCCTTTCAAGCATAGCTGTGTGTTATAATAGGGGTCGTATTTACTGATCTGAGGGTCAAATTACAGCTGACCAGGAAGTCATGGGCTGAAATAAGGCTCCTTGTGGCCATACAAAGATGAAGGGCATAGGTGTGCAAGCATGAAGGTTAGGGAATCCATGTAGGAGCTTCTCTTCATGTGATGCAATGTGAAGTACTCAATGCCATGCTTTATGTTTATGAAGAAAACTTTTTTATTAAAGGAATTCCTGTTCAAAAAAAGCAAACTCTTGCTTCCCCTATTTCCTAGGCGCCTTCACTAAGGAATAGCTACTAGCTAGCTCTCCGAAAAATTAGAAACCCCACCTGAAATATAGAAAGCACCCTAGAATATGAAACCTCCTCTGAATTCTATTAGTCCTGCGTAAAATTGAGGAACCTCCTCTAAATTCTAATAGTCCTGCCTAAAATTCAGGAACCTCCTCTAAATTTCAGCAATCTTTGCTAATATTTAGGGTCACATAAAATCTGCCACCAAATAGGCTGCTGCCCGAAATCTGCATAAAATTTGTCTCCCAGCAGGCGGCTGGACTTTACTTGGGCATAGTGCCTTCTTAATATCCACCTCTGCATAGCCTTCCTCCTTGGGGTCTTTGTTGCCCTTAGGGGCATGCATGGCCAGCCTTTTGGGGAAGCCCATAGGCTGCCATTAGGGTGGATTTATGGGCATCTAAGTGGAGTGGCATAGGTCGATGATCCATACCTGCTCGTCAAAGGAGATTCGTCGGAGCCCTTTCAAGAGCTATCAGAGAAGAAATGGTTAGTTTTATAGCCCTCTTGGGATTTCCCCTCCTCTTTTACCATTGAAAATACCATTGGGGCTTTTGCAAGAAGGTAGCTCAAGTAGAACTAGTGTGAAAGGGCTTGAGTTTGCATGAACACCATCCTCATAAGACACAATGCCCCCTAGGACCCATTTTTGACTCCACCTCTTATACTTCGTCGGAATAATTGAAGTCTAATGTTGAGGATTTAAGAGCTCTTTTATCAATTTATATGAAGTCTCATACTTTTAAGGTATTGAAGGAAGATGACATAGGTGACTTAGTGACTATGTGCTAAGGTTTATGTCCTTATGTCATGATAGAAGCCTATAATATTAAGAGGACGCTCAATTAGGATTCTTTCCATCCACATTCGTTGGGTTAGAAGATAAGTAGTACAATCAGCACGAGGATGGACATTTCACAACTCTAGAGGAGTTGAACATGGCGTTTTGCTAGACTTTCTAAGGAGTTCATTGGAGTGTGCCTTTTATCAATTCGAATACTTACGGTTTCGCCCATGTGAATCCTTTCGTGAATTATATAGAGTTAAGGTCTTAATAGCATGATTACTACTTGTGCTAGGATATTTCATGGTGAATAATGGATTGAGAAGCCATTATAAAAGCCTTCTCAATAGAAGCTGAGGAGGTATCTCTCCTTGGAATCCACCTTGCAAGAGTTTGTGGCTACAATAGGAATCGAAGAGGCAAGGTCCACTTTGGAGAAAGCTTGCGACCGACACAGCTTCATCAAGGACCCCAGTTGAGCATATGAGACAAGAACTCTAGGCTTCTTGAGATGCAGTGCATCTATATAGAAGAAAAAACTTCCTCTCATGGGTTAAGTCACGGTGAAGATTTGATTGCTGAATTTCTATGGGAGATTGAGGAGCTTTGCAATATGTAAGAGGTAAGGAAGCATGTTTGGTGTACCAAATGCAACAATAATGGCCAGCTTATATCGAAATGTCCAACCAGATTAGTATACCAATTTTGTGGGAAAAATAGGCATGAAGCAAGGGACTACTACCAGTTAAAAGGTGCTCAAACTAGTTAAGGAGATAATCCCTTTACGCAAGTACATCCAATACACAAGGAAGGGAGCATGACTGACAAAGACCATGTGATCCTTGATCGCTTACATATTACTCCTTAGGGGAGTATGGGCACATCCAAAGCAAGTCCTCCGTCATAGAGATTGCTTCACGGTGCCAACATATCCAAAGGATAATGACCACTGTAGAGGGGATATCCCATGCAATCAACGAGGGGATATCCCATGCAATCAACCTGCTTCCATATCCCTCATATCCCTTGGCAATATCCTCACAAGCACAACCAATGATGACTAAGGAAAGGCACATGATTATCTTGAAAGAGGAGCAAAGAATGAAATCAACCTGCTTCCATATCTTTTCATATCCCTGGGCAATATCCTCACAAGCACAACCAATGATGACTAAGGAAAGGCACATGTTTATCTTGAAAGAGGAGCAAAGAATGCAATGACGTGCCCTGATAACTTAAAGGAGGCCAAACAAGGTGAAGGTGCTATTGAAAAACTTTCAAAAGATTAGAGAAGGTATTGGATTCATTACCGCCTACAACCTCATCCTTGACCACACCAATAAACATTGGAGGATGGCTGAGGAACACCCATCATAAGGTTAGTTTATTTTAACTCATTCACATGGACATTGGACATGAGGATAAGAAGCAACCTTTGAATGATCATTCACTTTGCATATGTGGGTCAACAAGGGTTCTTAGTAGAAGGTATATGGTAGAATCTCTCCCTGCAGTGTTGGTGGACTCCTAAAGCTCTAGGCTTATAGTCTCCATCAAGAATCAATCGCTCAACAACATCATTGTGGATGTTGGGTGATGGGTTAGGAATAGTGTGATAATCACTTATTTTGCTACTCAAAATATGCTCGCGTGAGCTGCGCAGGATCATCATCAACTCTCCAAAGACACACAGAGGTTCTGTATCGTTCAATCCGCCCGACCGCGCCCGAGCCCTCTTCCTATGAGATAACTCCCATAAGAGTGTCTTCTCATAAGTTCTCTCTTTATTCCTCAAGAGAGATCCTTCTTTGTAAGTTCTTCTACCAAATAACTGATTCCCAAATTGATGCCAAGTGGCATGAATGCCACCTCACTCAAGGAGGGGTGCATCCCTAATATGACATTTCCTTCCCCTTGAAAGCATTTTTGTCCTCGAAAATGTAAATGAAATGTCCGTAATGGTAGAAGAAAGTGCTCGGACTCCCCTGAACCCCATGTACTCTATGTACATGGTCATCTCTGTGTGTTGTTGTTTCCCCGTATCCTTCCCCTTAAGAAGTCTCATATGAGATCATCTCAAAGGTGGGAAACCGTCTAAGTGGTGCCTACTATCTCCCATATACACTCAACTTCCAAATTATCACTCCCATAACATATAACATCACGAAAATGACCTAAGTCCATATGATGTATCCTCTATGGAGTAATAATCTGTAAAGCAAGTGTAAAAGTGTCAAACTTATAAGCTTGACCGTATCATAGTGGAGATAATAAACCATAAAATCCTCTGAAGTATAGAACAAAGTCCCATAACCAGTGACTTCAAACCCATCTAAGACCAAATGATAGATTGCCCTCATAACACTCTAGGTCTTGCTAACCTTGAGTGTAATCACAAGTAATAGTTTAACCTAAGTACCTTGTGAACTATGCAAATCCATCATCTAGCTCATGGTAGTAAAATGCAATCTCTACATTTCACCAACCAAGAAATCTGTGGTTTTTTATCCATTACCATTGAACTAAGTTCTATTGGAAGAGCATCTATTGGCACTTGTGCAAACTCTAATATTTCTCTTCCCTGTAGTTTGCCATATGAATGCAAAAAGCATTCCCTTTGAGATTCAGATAATCCCTAAGTACCCATCCTCTTAACTGATGTTTACTCATCATACTTATGATGTACACCAACTAAGAGTTTGGTGCCCTAATAGGTTAGATATATCCCTATCTCCTGGAAACTCAAAAGAGAAGTATCATCAATCTACTCCCATTCTAACTAATGTCAATAACTAGATCATCTCATCTAGTCAAAGACCATCACTGGAGTAACATAATGGCTCCTCTCTAGAGTCTCCATGTGAGACTCAATCTAACCATCATGATTAACTGATCTCCCTCTTGCATTTGATAGAAGAGTGCCACTCCTATCTAGACAACCTAAAAGTGAGGAAGTGAAACTCTTTCCATGTCTCTCTCTTTATTCAATCTCTTCTAAGGAAAAGAGCTCTAGCAGTGGAACCTATTCCACTTTCCCTTTCCCTTTGAAAGAGATTCTGTTGAATCGGTTAGCTCTACTCATCCATGACTGAGAACATGCACATAAGTTCTCCATGTTTTTCCTTCCAAAATAGTGGAGAATCATACTCCCACATGAAGGAACTTATATTGACAAGTAGAGTAAACAAATTCCTTCTGAAATATAAACTAAGAGATGTTTTCTAAACACCTCGTCTGTCTAAAGGAAAATATGCTCTATTCTTCTCCTATGAAGAAATCATATTTTCCTTTCCTTCTTTCTCTCTCAAAGAATAGGAGCTAAAGTGTGAGTACTGAACTAAAGTAAGATCTCTCATGGATCTCTGAGCTGACCCCCACTTTCTCCTTTCCTTAAAAGAGAAACTCATGAATTGTCCTCTGTTCCTCTGAAAATGGAGAATAAATCTCCCCTGAGTAATGAAAGTGTATACAGTGAAGAGTGGAGAAAATAAATTCCTAAAAAGGGTCAAAGCCCTCTGCTAAAATGGTCAGCAATGATATGATTGATACCATAAACACAAGTGTATCCATAATAAAGAACTATCTTTGCCAACCATACTCTGTGCATGGGTCTATACGATCCAATCAAACTGATGGAATTATCCTTCCTGAAAGACTGAAAAATGAGTATGTGATACCAATGGTGATAAAATCACCTATCACATTCTCTACTGGAAGAATAAATCTTCCCTACTATGAAGGATAACTCCCAATCCTAAGGAGATATCTACTAAGATCTCTCCTCTGATCTAGTGAGACATGACGCCATGAATGATGAGTCCTTTTCTTCCTGGCCATAGAAGAAGAGTGCTCAAAGGGAAGTCGTTTCCACCGTCCCATACCAGTGAAAACTTCTTCCAATTCACGGTGTCATACCTACACTAAACCGAATATATATTCCATATATATGTAATGGAATATATAGGTGGACTCTAATGAATCCCATATCCTAAAATCATGTTAGTGGACTCAAATGAGTCCCATGTCCTCGAACTAGTTAGTTTGGTTCTAGTCACCATGTGACAATGGATATCCCCTTCTGTTCCAAACCAACTTGTTCCTAGGTACCGAGACAAGGTCTGAGTACCTCTCTGTAGATCCCAAAATACATATATATGTATTGGGTACCCCAATTATTCCTTACTAAGGGATCTATGCTCTATAAGATAGAGCTCGTGCCATACCTATGGCCTTCCTAACCATCACTCGAATCACATACACACCCGTCGATGCTACTCATGAAACCCATCTCTGTGATCCCATCTTATTGGTTTCCTTAGTAGTGTAGCAGAAATGCTTCACTACTCGCTCAAGTGATGTGCAAGAATGAAACTAGTCACTCTTTGGGTATTTTTAATAATACCACAAAGTCTCGTATACATCATGTGAGACTCTTGTGAAGATAAATAAATCTTCACTAACTTGGAGATTATAAAAAATGCATCTCCCGTGCTTGAATGCAACTTCCTGAACCTATAGGATTGCTTGTGCACATTACTAATGGTGAAGGTGTAGCTCCTTCCGTTAGCAATCCTATGGTCTAAATCCATAAGGATTATGTGTAGGGATCCTGCTACTACCGAAGTTGCTTTATATAAAATACTCTGATGGTCCTAAGTCCATCAAATACATGCTTATAAGCATGCCTAAAACTTATTGATGTTTGTAGAAAGGCATGTTACCATGCCATAACCTTCTTGCCTAAAGGCAAGTGCGTATATAACGCCATGCGGTAGGAAAAAATTCGAGAGCATTTCCCCAGGAAATGGAATTCCAAAAAAAAATTTAAACCATAGCTCAGTGGCACTCAGGCCACCCAAAAACATAGGGCTTGACAGGCCCATGGCATGCACGCCATAAACTTATATATGGATTCCATGACCTGCAAAAACACAAAAGTATTTGCTAGCAACCATTCCCGGTGTTGCATAGCCATATGGTTTCTGTAATCTTCTTTCCTGCAAACAATCAAAAAGTATACTTCCTGCATGTTGATCCATACTTTTAAGAGCTTAAACAATGATCAACACTTGATGTATGCAATCCCATTCATGCATGTAGATACAGAACATGCCATAACATAGATAAAATGCCAGAAAGCATAAAATATACGTCCCTGAGTAGTTTGATTTTGGAATTGCATGCATCCAATCGCTCTCGACAAGCTTCGAGACCTCTGCACCTTCCTGCTCAGGTCCTAAAATACACTTTGAAGTGTCCGAAAATATCGGAGCACTCCTCAAAACATAAAGTATGGTCAGGTGATTACAAAAATAATGCAAATTTAGCTCAAAAATGCATTAGTAATCCTTCTTTAGACCTGCAAAAACCACTTTAGGACCTGCAAATTTTCATAAACTAAAATATAAAGCATGTGCAAATAGGTCTAAGTGAAATTACTCAAATCGCCTTCCCGGTTTGAAAAATATGGCTCTCGAAAGGTAGTCGCCAAAAACTGTTCAGATTTTGCAGAGATGTTCAGACCTGCAAAAATACTTATTTTCCAAAATTTCTTTTAATAAACTAAAAGTAGACCTTGTGCTCTTCGAAACGAGCCATAGCACGTCCTATTTGGAATTTTCTAGCCCAAGATATGGCCATTCCAAGTGGGACATGTCAAACTAGTGGACTGTTGGAAAAAGTGTGAAAATGTGATTTTTGGGGTGCCCCAAAGAATTCTTCCATCAAGCAAATTCTAAATTTTTCTCCATAACCTCAGAGAGAAATATATGAGGATGCTTAGGCCTATTTTCACTTTTCCAAATCCTCCCTTCGTGCCTGCTAAATCGCTCCCCAAAAGAGGCCTAAATCAAGATTTTTACTTTCATGTAAAACTTAGATGGGAGCTTTTAGCAAGCTTCTAATCCACTCTAAATGTGGATTTCTCTTGGATTATGTACAATAATCCATGGGAAGCCTCTAAATGATCTTTATTCCTACTCCCAATAGTGGAGTTTGGCAAAAGATTAATTTCTGAAATTTTTCAAAAAGTGCGGGAAGGGGTCTTTGAGGAAGTAAAATTCCTCCTTCACTTATCTATTTGATGAATATAATGATTCGTATAAGAAGTCCATACACCATATTCTCAGTATATATACTTTTTCCCATCCATCCATAGCTATCGCACCTATTTTTCCCTCTTCCAAAATGGGATTTTCTCAAATTTAGGTGCTGAAATTTTTTGTCAAACTGTGATGGAAGGGGGTTTTGTGGAGCTTCAAACTCCCATCATACTGAGATATATTTTGAATTTCTTGATTGTATATGGAAGTCAATACACTAAAATATAAGTGTACATGGTTTTTTCCATAAATCTATAAAAAATACCTTCTCTTTTCCCCTTCCTGAAATGGCTATTTATAAAAAATAACCCCTGAAATTTATGTGTGAATCATGAAAGTAAGTTATTTTGGAGATACTCTAAACTTGGCCTTCTTGTATTTGGAGGGAATTCTTGATCCTAGATGAGAGTATATACCTCATACTCTCTGTACATGTGATTTCCCTCCCGGATCTTGGCCTCTTAACAATTCATGGTCCTTCTCAAAAATTCAAACCTTTCAAAATTGAAATGGTAATACCTGTAATTAACATGAAGTTCCAACCTCTTCCAATTCGGAACCAAGACATCGGACAAGTCATGGAAAGGATGCTCTTCGTTCATGGACTTTTCATATGCGGCTTGATCCCTCCTGTTCCTGGTGAAATCCGTTGACACTTGACTAAAATAACATGATGATCTTCTCGCATCCTTATAAGCTTTTAGGCTGCCCGGGATCCCTAAAAGACTAACTATAAAGTGCTTTTTCAAATTCAAGCTCAACAATGAGCATAGGAGACTGTTAACTCATCTTTCTCTCCTCCATAGATCATGGGAAAATCTCACGGGCGCCAATCCTCTGAGATGATGCGATGTATGTTTACAACAACGATCAATATACATGTGTGGTGAGACGCCATGTTGGATAAGTCACACGCCTCTCTTCAAAAGGGCGTGGGTTCAAATCCCGTCTTCTACATGTAGAGCTTCCACTCGAACGTAGCTGCTCTGATACCAGTGTGATAATCACTTATTTTGCTACTCAAAATATGCTCGCGTGAGCTGCGCAGGATCATCATCAACTCTCCAAGACACACAGAGGTTCTGTATCGTTCAATCCGCCCGACCGCGCCCGAGCCCTCTTCCTATGAGATAACTCCCATAAGAGTGTCTTCTCATAAGTTCTCTCTTTATTCCTCAGGAGAGATCCTTCTTTGTAAGTTCTTCTACCAAATAACTGATTCCCAAATTGATGCCAAGTGGCATGAATGCCACCTCACTCAAGGAGGGGTGCATCCCTAATATGACAAATAGATATGAAACAAAATTTCACCAAGAAAAGGTTGGGATTTATGGCCTTATAGATAGCACCCTTCACGGTCACTTTCTCATACCAACAAAAGCTTCACCCCCCTTGGCATTGTGGTAAAGGTAATGATAGCTGTCCAGGGTTTTCATGAGTCAATTTACACTTGACCTTGCTGTGAGAGGTTTATCCCATGAAGGTTATTTCGCACCACCCTTGATAGGTCATGGTTGTGATAAACAAAAAGCTCTTTTGGATTCGGGAAGAAATTTTCTTTGGATTTGAACAAACTTACAAAGTTTAATGGCCATTTGCAAATCTATTTGAAGAAGGATGTGATTACTCCGAGACCACTAGTTATGACATGGATGTAAAGGTAATACTGACCCTACCTTCTGATAAGGATTACTTAATTGACTTGGATGATGGGGGGTCACACACGTTGCATTGTAGAAATCAAAGAAATCTTTGTTGAGATGAAGATTTGGATAAAGTAGTATGTCAAACTTCCAAATACCTATTGTAAATAAAATTGTTTTTGTATATACATAAGATCTTATTAGTAGTCAAGTTGTTTGAAGTTGTTGAGTTATTTCATGTAAGCAAGCTGTCTCAAGTAGTCAAGCGATTCCATGAGGGCAAATTGCTTCATAGCGTGGTCCAAAAAGGGAAAGAAATTCATATTATAAGGGGATCCAATTGGGGCAATGCAATTACAACAAAATCAAGTGTAATTGGTAGCCTTGGACAATCATTGCTACTTTCTCAATGATGCCGAGGGGTTACATATGGTGTTGATATGCCAAGGTTGTAATGAATGGAACTGCCTTCATTGAGACCACTTTAGCCTTTCCATAGTGAAATCAAGCATAAAGTTGATGCCATACCCACCATCAACTATAACACCTTGTAAAACTCCATTTTGAATGGAAATTGTTAGTCTTTAACTATGATAGTCTTCCAATCTATCGTAAAACCATCAATGTTTGCTTTTGGTGGGTGCAGGTATGCACATTGCAAAATATATAACTTTTACTAGGTCAATTTGTAGTTTGGCATCCATTTTTATCAATTGGTATAAACTGACCTTATATTGAGTTTGTTTCGAAACTCTCTCTATGTTAACAGGTTCCCATGCATGTTGTTGGGGGAGAGTCCGTTGATCCTTCAAGACTTCCCTCATCTTCTCGTAAGCTTCTTCAATAGCTTTCTTTGTACTTTGGTTGGTTTTCTTTCCAATGTGTTTTGTTTTTGTTGTTCTTGGCGAGTGCTTGCCTTACCCTAATCATCGTAGGTGCCATGGAGAAAGAAACAACCAAAGATTGAGGATTCGTACCTTCCTCCATGTGGATTCGTACTTTTCTTTTGAGGAGACATTGCAATCATGTGGATGGAGCTGGTCGGTTTAGTGGTCTTTGGCTTCGGAACAATGTTGGCAAGGCAATGGAGCTTTGGGTAGAGAACACTTAGTTTGAATACAGCCATATTCTCCATGCCGATAGCACATAAGAGGCCGTGTATGTCTTGGTCGGTTTTATCGATCTTCCGCTCCACCATACGAATCTGAAGTATGACCAGAGAAAGAGTCTTGGACCTAAGAATTACCTCATCAATGAGCTCCTTTGAGAAAAGAGCAATCTTAGGATCAACATACAGGGCCTAGGGCCCAGGTAATAGACTAGGCCCAAGGCCCTATCATCTATGATTCTATGTGACGAAATTCCATCTTCAAGTGTACCCTCTAAATTTTTCAGAGTTATAGCTTATTATAAATCGAGGTTTTGTTTTGAATCATGTGTGGATTCCTTACAGAGCTTGAGAAGCTTCTTCCCTTATATAATGTATCATCATACATGGCATATTATTCTAATTTGCATCTAATCATGAGAGATTAATCTTATGAGTTTATGAATCTCATGCTATGGATGTAATGATATGAATCCAATGCTATATATTCATATA
>CM035427.1:139213951-139343951 GCA_020310875.1 Ceratopteris richardii | reverse complement strand
CCTGTTCTGATGATGATGTATCTTTTTCCTAGAGTGGCTAGAAAATGTCCTTTTTCCCAAGGATGGAAGTAAGACTCCAAAGCTTGTGACAGTGGTGAACCCAGGCAATCCATCTGGCATGTATATCCCAAAACATCTTCTAGAAGTAAGTTTCTTGTGCAAATAAGTGCCTTTCACTTACATGGCGCAAATTCCCTCTGTAATCAATGTGCCTGTTTGAGGAAAGTATTATTTTTTATTTTGTTTTATGTCAATAAATATGAAGACATGCAATGATTAATATTGCTCCTTTTCTTTGAGACACAGAGAATATCTGCATTGTGCTCGAGGGCAGGTGCATGGTTTTTGGTAGACAACACTTATGAGTAAGCAACTCAGCAATATTTAATTCTTCCTTAAATTTTTATTTGCTCATATGCAGAGGTCTGAATCGACATGAACGTTTTCCTCTATTTGTTGCATCATGATGGCATGCATCATTTGATGCAGTTGAACGTGCTGGCTCAACTTGCACCATTCATTCTCTAGGACATAATTTTGACATTAAACACAAAAGTTTTTCCATGTATCATCAGTGAATGTGAAACAAACTGCGAGAGAAAGTATTTATGGCTATGTATAGAATTTTTGCTATAAAACATTGCTAATTTATCCAGCGATGTTTTATCTTATCTGGGCTGTAAAATCTGTGAAGATAATGAGACATGATTATAATATACAGATCTATGTATGTGTGCATTCACAAACGTGCAAAAACACATGAACATACATATGTGCTCATATTTACGAACATGAATACTTACAAACATATACAGACATGTGTACCCATGATGACATTTGCATATCCATGGATGATAAATGCATAAGCACAAGTACTTATTTTATCTTAGCATGTATACATGTAAGCTTCAAAAAAACCTGTGAATTAGGTTGGACTGCCTAATGTTCTGCAGTAAATGGAATATGCGAAAACCCTTGGAAAAGTGGTCTTTCTTAAATGTTTGCAATGGAACAAATCAAACATATGATTGTGGAAATTGGTAACAGCATTTGCTTCTCTGGGCATATGCTTTTGTGTGTCAAAGAGGGCAGTAAGGATTCGTGCACAAAAATAACATCAATTCCACTTTGAATCATTGTAGGCCCATCACACTTATGAGAATCATACATCAAATTTAAGAGTTAAGTGTTAGCTACAAGAATGCAGCCGTTTCTTGCAAAGTTTATGGATATGGTACAAGAAGGGTTCATACAAGGAATATATATTTCTGACGATTATGAGCCGATTATCTGTCAACAGTCATGCTGATGTTTAAATATGCTGAAATAGGATTAAGAAGACATTATGCTTTAGATAGATTTTATCGAAGCACTTGACATGACTGCTTAGTCACTAGTTAAAAAAATTGATGTTAGGTTAGATTTTCATAAGAGGATGACAAGTAATCAGGTCATGAGGCAACCAGGATTGCGGTTGTCAAAAGGATGCTGTCTTCATTAAAGGAATAAGAAATGTCTGCACTAACATTCCCCCTTTTTTTTGGCTCTCGCTACGCACATTTTTTCGTTTTCTAGATAAACTAACACAATCAATCCATCACAAGTATCAGGATCATTGACTACAACATGTCAAGGAGCTGCTCTTGCTTTTGTCATACTTTTCATGTAGAATGCATCAAAGAATTATTATTCAGTTTTAGATGCTTAGGTATCGTTAGTACATCATGGTAGTGATGTGTGTGAACACATGGGGGTTGGTAGGGGTACATTTTTACCTCTTTAGAAGTTATCTCCTCCTTGACTTGTAAATACATCAATAACCCTAATGGGCTTCTTCTCTTTGTATAGCTCACACTTAGTGATATCATTGTGGGTTGTGCTCCTAAGTCATTCTTCTTTGCATTGTTTCTATTTGTTCTAGTTCCTTCGCAAAACATCAGCTCACTGTGCTTTTCTCTCATATTTCTTCATGGTTTGATGAGCACAAGTAGCTCCGTGTATATGTGCAACAAGCTTGAAGAGCTTGATATCTTCCAATGTTGCATTTAGGCTCATTATGGCTTTCTGTTTACTCACACTGTTTTGGCTTTCTGTTCACTCACACTATTTTGGCTGTTGCACAAGCAAATTTTATTTTATTTTTTATTTATTTATATTTTTATTTTTCCGTTTAGATTTTCACTTGGATTTTTGCGTGCTAATAAAGGCACCGTGAAGTATGCCAGAAGTATTGTAAAACTCCACAAGGCATACCTCTTCAATTTGGGAGCAGATAATCAATTTTTCACTTTAGGGTATAATGATTGGTCATTACAAATAATGATGATGTACTTCAGATGTTGCTTATTGAGGATAACTTGCATGGTTTTGAATACTTGTGGACTATACGATGCACCATGTATTGATAGCAAGGCGAGCATTGTACAATGTGTTGCAATATGACTTGTTTTAGTGACAAATAGTGCAAATGTAGGTGGTGCAGATTGTGGAGGGTGTTGCATGTTCTAGTTTTACTGTAGTTCTTAGTCTGACTAGGTTAAGTACATTATGATTTCCCTCATGCCACTGTAGAGAAACTTGTATGGGATGAAAGAGACGCAGAGTCACATTCCTTGATCCTTTGTTTGTCGCACATGCCATTATCCCTCGTATTTGCTCATCCAAATTAGCTAAGAATGTTTGGGATACACTCGCCACATTAGTTTAGGAAACAATTGAGTCTTCTCTAGCTTGGTTTCAAAAATAAGTGGACAGTCAGCACATGAATGAAGGTAATTGAACGGAGAATTTTCTAACAGAGATTAAGGATTTGAGAGAGCAGTTGATCGCTTGATTGTTTGTAGATAGAGTTTTGCTAGACAGTCACTTGTATGTATTGTTCTTCATGGGCTTCCTAATTCTTTTCAAACTTTTGATTTTACTCTTTGTTTGATGATGAATGGGAATTGGAATGCTTGATCATTGGAAGGACTAGTTTTTGCCTCTTCAAGAGGCCGAATTGAGGCAATGAATGTCCGTTTTTTGTGTTGTAGATCAAGTTTTGTTGCTAATAAGAAGGGCAACTGTAAATCTGGCTTTGTTTTAGTGAACCAAAATCTAAAATGCTTCCTGGTGTGAAGAACAATTCAAGCTCAGAAGACATGGCAGAAGAGTTTTCAGCCCTTTTGTCTAGAATCAACGTTCAGTTTCCTCCGTTTTGTGGTGGCGCTCACGAGGATTCTGAGGACCAGCTCTGACAGTTCCTATCTATGTGCAAGAGCTGCATATTGAAATAGAGGATGTTCTTGGCCCTATTTCCTTCCACCTTGGAGGGGTTGATTGAGAAGTGGTACAGCCAGTATGCAGAGGACCACTTCTAGATGTAGGAGAATTTGAAGACAAGGTTTAGAGAAATGTTCATTCAAGGTAATTCCACTGAGAGAATTCTTGATGAGCTTGAGAACTTGACTTTACATGCAGGTGAAACCTTCTTGGAGCTTATGACAAGGGCCCTATCCCTTGTGGCTAGATACCACAATTTCTCTTACGAGATGCTACCCTTAGGGAATTTGGGATGCCGGCCACTTGTATAGAAGAGGCTAGATTTCATTTCGAACCTAGTCAAGGAAGAAGCTCTATCACTAGCGACCATTCCATTTCGGAGGTGTGACATGAATAGAGACCATCAAGCTTCAGAAGACTCTAGTCGAGGAAAAGGAGACATTAAAGCAAGAAATGGATGACCCAGCAAAGCTAAGACAAGAATTAGAATGGCTCGAGGCTCTAAAGGATGTATGTACAAGCTTATGGTGTATGCTATGCTCAAGTCAAGGGCACGCTGTCCAAGAGTGTCCAAGGCAGACAATCTGTCAATTTTTTGGAAAAGGAGGACACAAAGTTAAGGACTATTATTTCCCAAATAGATTGGGGGTTCATAACCGAATGAAGAATGAAGCTTTGAATGTGCAGTGGGTTGGGCGAGTCCATTCTGTGCTCTTGGGGCAACCCCCTATGGTTGGAACTTTCACTTCTACCTATTATGCCAAGTAGGCCTCTATTCAAGCAAGATGAGGAGGAAGACCTCGTTAGAATCGCCCACAAAGTCTGACTATGTGTTTCTGATGCATCAAATATGGGCACTTTGAAAGCAAGTGTTCCCTACCAGAGGATGCACTTCCATGTAAAGACTATCCCGAATCGAATGACAACTACACCAAGGATTGCCAAAAGTAGCTCCATCTAGTAGCAACTGAGGTCCTTTACACATGATTAAGGTCACAACTCTAGAAGAAACAACTCCATCACAAGGCCACTCGCCGTGCACGAGAGTGGCCCAATCGAAGGAATTTCTAGGAGTTATCACTTGAGCCCTGAAAGAAAAGGTAGCAAAAAAGAATAAGGTGGTAAACCTTCAAGGGCCAAAAGTAAAAAAGAAGACTTGTACCTACCCATCTGAATGCTAGCTGGTAGCCAAAAGATAGCTTGAGCGATTCAATCTTCTCTTTGAAGCGAAGTTTGATAAAAGCAAGGT
The DNA here is from genome assembly GCA_020310875.1 of Ceratopteris richardii. Taxonomy (NCBI): domain Eukaryota; kingdom Viridiplantae; phylum Streptophyta; class Polypodiopsida; order Polypodiales; family Pteridaceae; genus Ceratopteris; species Ceratopteris richardii. The sequence goes on along the minus strand of CM035427.1, from coordinate 139,339,441 downwards.
GATGAATTCTCGGAGCATCTTATTGACAAGGGTTTTGAGCAAAAAAATAAGGACCTACAACCACTTCATGCAGAGAATACACTATATGCATCACTTACAAAATTTTGCAAAGGAGTTATCAACAAGTATCTCTCTACGACCTTTCGACCATGAGTCCCAACTTCGAAGTTAGATAATCACAATGATACACAACATTGGCCCTACTTTCTCTATAAGTGGTGGGCAAGCACTTCCCTCTACTTCCCAATATCTTCCGATGCCTTCTACTTACATTTCTGAACGAGCTTCCTTTGTGCCCTTGATGGACCATAAAAGCTCGAGGCTTACTGAGTGTATCAAAGGCACTAGGCTAGTTTGGGTAATAGTAGATAATGTTCAAGGATTAACCTAATGCCATATTATACTATGACCCTACTTAATCTCAAGCCCTCCAAGCCTGCACGCTTAATTGTTACTCTTATAGATCAGATCAAGGTTAGTTCCTTAGGGTAGTCGAAAGAGTGCAAGTGGAGGTACAAGTCTCTATGTTCATGTTTGATTTTCTAGTAATTGCATTACCTTGAGTCAAGAGTGGGTTCCCTCTCCTAATCGGTAGACCCTGGCTAAGACACAACAAGGCTGTACATGACTCGGGCAGTGACACTACATGGGTGGCTACAATGATACATGGGTGAAGCAACTCTATAAGAAAGGGGGGGAAGATGAAGCACTTGCCATTTCTGAAGTAACCATCCAAGCATCTCACCATGCAGTGGGCACCATCCAAGCATGTGGGGACGTGGCGCCTTTGATGAGGTGACTACATCTTTGGGAGACCCTCTTGGCTAGGAGACTATCTCCATGAATGAATCATCTCCTTGGGCAATTGTAACAAACCCGTGGGCATCTCTTGCGCTTGGTGACATTCCTTGGGTGACCTTTGATACCTAATACGGTAGCCCAAAAGTGACTTTTGAAGCCACTCCTAGTACTCCCTAGGCAATTTTTGGAGCATGTGAAGTAAGGTTGACCACCATGATGAGGCAAAAGCATGTTAGAGGCAGAAATGGGTGACCTATGGAAATGGCTAGAAGAGAGTTAGACTTATCCCTGTTTTGCAGCAGAAATCACAACTGACAACCTTGAGAAGGAAGATGCAATAGTCTAATCCATCTTTTGGGGGAATTTGCCAAGTATCAGAGATAAGGAAAAGAGCCATCTCCTAATGACTAGCTTGAAGAGATAGAGGTATCAACTTCTATTAAGGTTATATTCCGCCTCGACAATCCTCCAATGAGTTTGCCATCCTATGCAGACCCAAGCCAGAATGTTCCGCATTACAATCAAAAGTTGTAATTATTGATCATTGATGATACAAATGCCTCCCAAAAAGACATATCATTAGATGGAAACATAAGGGCCTGGTTATCTCGGAACTAATGAAAGAAATTAATGTGGGAGATGTAGATAGCTCCCAACCATAGTCACTAGAGAATGGGTCTTAGGGATTGTGGTGTCCCTAGGATGGGGATGAAGCCTAGGATGGCCCAAGGACGGGCATCCAAGAAGGCACTTTAAAAATATAGATTTTTTCTAATATATCAAATGAAAATCATGTACAATGATTGTATTGTCATATGAGAAGGCCAATAAAAACAAAACTATAGTAAGCAAGGTGTTTTTAAGTGGAAACATGTATGAAGCACATTGAACATTCAGAATTGACTGTCAAGACATAACATCATAGACAATGATTATGGATAATCTAATTGGACAAAGATTCAAAAGTCATGTATTTCATCTTGTCAAAAATAAAAATACTACATCATCATCATAAACATCATGCACAACAAAAGTTGAAACTCAATTACAACATAAATGACTTTAGACACAAAAGGAAAATTTAAATTCTTATGGAGAACTCAAGGGGGAAGTCTCATTCTGTGCAAATAATCATTAGCTTATGTGTTTGATGAACAATAAGTTTCTCTATTGATGCTTATAAACCGGGCCTAAGAATGTTCTAGAGCTCAATAATCAAAGTTCTAAAAATTGCCTGCAAAACGGGGCTGTGGAGAAAATGTCCCAAGAAAATTGCCATCCCAGATTTGTGTTCACACATAGGATCGTCTCGAGGATGCCTACTTGTTGCATAGAGGATGAAGGGGATGTGAGTTGTCCCAACTTTTTACATGTGGTAGACTGCATCCTGACATCTCTAGGATCTTGGGACACATCCCCATGTAACTTTGCTTCCAACACCTCTCACCACCTCATGGTTATGGGACTACCCTCGATTGCTAAGAAAAGTAGCTTCATTCATGCACACTTTCAAGGATGTTTTCACATGGAGCTATGATGACCTCTCAAGAATACCTCATGAATTAGGCATCCACACCATCCTCTTGGACAAGGAAGTTCCGCCTATTCGAGACAAGATCTACACCTTCAACCTTAAAAATGTAGCAGCAGTGAAATGGGAAATTTTAAAGATGGAAGAAGTTGGAATTAGTGTCCTAGTGGAACGTTCAGAATGGTTGTCCTTGATGGTTATCGTGTGAAATTAGTAGTCCAATAAAATAAGGGTATGTGTGGACTTAAGAGCCCTCAATAAGGTAACCGTGCCTCTTGGATTTCCCACCCCTTTTGCTGAGCAAGTCATAAAAAGTGGAGTTGATGCCTTGTATAACTTTATGGACTATTTCAATGCTATAACTATATAGCCATTCATCCAAAGAACCAAAGAGATGGCATTCATCACTCCTTGGGGCACATACATTTATACAAAGATGGATTTTGGACTATGCGATGCTTTGAAAACTATCAATAGAACCGTGTATCTTAATATCTTATATTTGGTAATCTCCTTTTGAAGTTTCTATGCATCTTCATGGATGATTTCTCAACTTTTTTCAAGAGCAAGATGCACTACCTTGATAGGAAATTTCCTTGACTACCTAAAGTTGGAACATGTATTTGTCGTTGTAGAGAAAGTGGGCTCAAGCTCAATCCCAACAAATGTCACTTTATTGTAATTGTAGGTACCTTGCTAGGGTATGTGCTATCTACGACATAGTCCTTGACCCAAAGAAGATTTTGGCCATCGTAAGGCTGCCTAGACCAGTGTGTGCTAAGGAGGTCTAGAGCTTCTTGGGACACACCGGGTACTATAGAAAATTCATTTGAATGTATGCAAAGATTGCACGTCCCCTTTCGTGGCTCAAATGCTTCCCTTTCCAATGGAGTTTAGAAGAAGAAACCTCCTTTACTTAAGAAACGTTTGTCCTCTAGCCCTATTCTCAACTTACTTGATTGGTCTCGAACCTTCGATGTCCACGTAGATGCTAGAATCTCTCCTATGGGGACCATGTTAACTCAATTTAATGAAGAGCATAAGATAGACCAATGAGTGCATCATGCAAGCCTATTACTCTCTAGGGTAGAAAGGAATTATAACAGTGCCAAATGAGTAGCCCTAGTCATAGTTTTTGCATTTAAGAAATTCAAGCATTATGTTATGGTCATATCCTTTACTGTAATCACTGACTACAAAGCACTCAAATATCTACTCAATAAGCCTTAGGTGGCGAGAAGAGTTTGGAGATAGTTGCGTCTCTTCCAAAAATTCGACTTCAACATCATACAAAGGAGTAGGCAGAAACATGTTTATTGTAGATCACTTCTTTAGGATCACACACCCACAACAAGCTCCAAGAGGGATAGAAGATGATTTCCCAAACAACAACATTTACAAGGTAACCATTGTGCCATTTTGGTATCATGAGGTTTACTGATTTCTGGAGTGGCCAATACCTTGTTGGTTCCATTTCCTTGGAAAAGAGGAGGAACTTATGAAGAGTAAGTAGTTTTTAATTATTCACAATGTGCTATATGAAGTTGGATGAGATGGTAGCTCAAGCTCTACATGGAGTTTACAGGTTAAGTATCCAAAGGAAAGAAATTTGCATTACGATTGTAAATAGAATCTACATAGTTCTCTTCAAATTGAGTGTAGACTTGGACTTTCCTCTTTTCTCTCAAGCTTGTGAATCTCAATTCGCACATGTAATCAATCATTTCGGTGACTTCGCCTTTTCTTTCAACCCTCTCAATCTCAATTTGCACATGTAATCAATCATTTGGGTGACTTCGCCTTTTCTTTCAACCTTCTCAATCTCAATTTGCACATGTCATCACCCAACCCCCCCCCCCCCCCAAAAAAAAAAAAAAGAAAAAAAAGCAAAAAAAAAAAAAGAAAAAAAGAAAAAAAAAAAAAAACCAAATCAACCCACACGGAAGGCAATCCCTTCTCTATCTACTCCCCTTAGGTGAGCTCCCTCCATCTACTCAACCTACCCTAACCCCTAACTTATGTAGGCGTCTACCCTACATACCTCACTTGGGCAACCCTTTCGAGACTAGTTCTCCTCTAGCACTCGCCACCTTGGCATTAGGCGAGCCACATTTTTGGCCTCATAGGTGAGAGGTATGTCGGGAGACCTTTCTTGAAGGACCTCTCTCTAAGGAAGCTATTCTCGTGTGGCAAACTTGTATGACTCTTTCCTTGAACGACCTATCTATTGCCCAACCTATCTTTTGGGTGATTAATTTTTGGAGTTATATCTCAGGCGAATTTCCCCAGATAGGTGACCCTCTTTTGTGGGTGATCACCTCTATAATCACATAGAGACTCCCTCTATTTTTGCGATTCCTCCCCTCTTGGGGTGACCTGGTTCCATATGCAACCTATTTCCCTAGGTGACATGATTCCCTAGGCGACCTATTTCCCTAGGGGACCTATTTCTCATCTTTTGGGTGACCTATTTTCCTAGGGGACATGATTCTTTGGGTGACTTTCATCATTGTGGCAACCTATTTCCTTAGGCGATATATTTCCTTGGATGACTCTCTTTTTTTGGGTGACTCCTTCCTTTTTGGGCACTCCTCCTAAAGTAATTGTGCACAAGCCACTCCTAAGTTAAACAAATAATTACCATGCCCTCATATGCTATTTTTGGAAATCACCAATCAACCACTAATTATTGTGCCCCAATTCTGCCTATTTTTATCCCATATACATCCCGATCACTATAAAGCCTTCACGCGAGTGACTCCTTGCATCATCCTTTGGTGACCCATCCTCTTGGGACCACTTTAAATAACTTACTTCTTTGGCGACCCATCCTCTTGGGACCACGTTAAATAACTTACTTCTTTGGCGACCCATCTCCTGGCGACCACCATTCTTAGGCAACCACCTTGTGCATTGAACCCTAGGCAGACTACATGGAAATGCTTTCACATGTCTCTCTTCTCCACCTTTATGGCTTTCAGCGCCATTCCCCGATGGGACTCTCCCTTTGGCATCATCAAACAAAGGAGATTTCCCCTCTAACACTATCACCCCAAGGTGTCTTTGTCTCTAATGCCCCCATCCAGCAAACTCCCCCATCTGTCCCACTTGCTTCACCAACCTATGTGACTCACCTACTTCATCCATCACGGTGACTTCATCTCGTATCCACGACCATGCGACTCCATTCATCACCTACTTAAGAGACTCCTACCAGGATGACCCAATCTTTTTATCTACACCTAGATGACTCCAACAAAGGGACTTCATTCACCTACTACCTCCAACCTCCAATCTCCAACCTCCATTTCGGAGACTCCAATCACTATCTTCAGTGTTGGCACTAGGCATTTCGTAGAATCCTCCTCAGGCTACTACTACTTTCCAAATTGATGACTTCCACAGAGTTTCTAGACAACATGAGAAACACGTGACAGTTTTGACCTTTTGAGGGAGACTCTGACCAACCATAGTATGAGCAAGGTGACGCTCATGAAGAGAAACAACTCTAGGTGCAACAAGAGCAACATTAGGAACAAATGCAAGGAGAGCTGCAACACATGGAGGCTCCAAGACAACAACCCCTTACGGAAATAGTGGATGTGACCTTCAGTCAAGAAGAAGGCAGTAACGAAGAAAGTTCGGAGCACACTAGCTCCCCTAATGGGAGTCCAGCAACTCCTTATATGAGTCTTCATAGGAGGAGGCATCAGAGTCATCCACATCCTTGGAGGCACAGCTGGCTATGAAACTTCAAAAGGAGAAAGAGATTGCACATCCACGCAAGACGCAAGCATCCCCTAAGCCCACATAGGCACCATCAAGATCAAATGAGATGCTCATATCAGTGCGTGATGAATTCCCATTCCACATTGAAATGACAAAATCGAGACCTCTCTCAATACCTTTTTTAGAGCAAGAGTTGGAGAACATTGGGCTAGAGCATTTGGCTGTTGCAAACATGCCTTCTATGAGTAATAATATTCAGGCCATTGGTGAAGAGTTTCTTACCTTGATCTCCAATTTTCAAGCTCTTCTGCAAGGCAAGATCACCACTTAATTGCTTGCATATGCGGTTAGGATCATGGAATTAAAGAGTCTTGGGTAGTAGGTTCCTTTTCAAGGAAGAGAAGTGGAGACAGGATAACCAAGTGCATTGTGATCTTCACTGTAGACACTATGGAACTTGAGGTCGTGAGAAGGATGGCACTTTTCAAGTTGAATCTAATATTATACGCGAGAACATTCACTTTACAAACATAAGCCACTCTATTGTTTTATTCACACCCATCTATACCCATACCACATGCCGTCGCAATAATCATTTGCAACATTCACAAAATTTAAGCTATTGGTATGCCGATGATGCCATCCCTATCCCTACCTCCTTAGGACACGCCACCTCATAGGCACCCATTGCCCTTGCTGTTCCAACTTCCTCATGTGCTATACTACCCCCCGCTAGCCTTCTAATGAATCCTGGCAATTCGATAGGACACCCACACCTCCCCCCGAAGTGTACTTGAGCATGCCTATAGGTTCCACCTCTCACTATGCCACCATGGGCACTTCATCAGCAGGGAATCCTCATCCGGGTCCTATCAAAGAGAATCAAATGTGGGATATGGCATCCCACTCCACCATAATTACAAAGGTTTCCTCACATGAATGCTGCAGCACAGATGATATAGAGAGTGGTTGATTTAATGGCAGAGGACTGCAAGCTGTTGATACACATACATGTGTGTGCAAGGCAAAACATGAAGCTAATCTCCACTAAGTTTTTGAGATGTTCTTTATTTCTTGAGACTTGAAGCAGGAATTATGAAGACTCTGCACGTAATAAGAGAGATATTTGGCTCTTCAGTTTGATGAAGACGAACCCGTGAGTAGAAGGCTTGGCAAGGAGTCAGCCAAAGCGTAGATATATGCATTTTTCTTTCGCAAAGTGTCTTAGGCTCCATGCATAACATTGTACATACTCTTGTATATGCAAGACTTTTTTTTTTTATCTCTGTACTATTTTTTGTTTAGTATATTTCTATTTTCAGGTTTTCTTGGATCATTGTAACACATTAAAAAAAGGGAGATATGTGTGGATTTCTCTCCATGATAGAGAGGGACTGTAGTGGTAGGCAACATGTAGGGTTCCCCCCCCCCCCCCCCCCCCCCCCCCCCCCCCCGCCGCCGCCGCTTTTTTTTTTTTTTTTTTTTGTGTGTGTGTGCGCGCGCGCGCGTGTGTGTGTGTGTCTTAAGATAGGACCATAAGGCCTTTTGTGTGGACATCCAAGCAACGTGGGAGATTGGTTAGGGACTAGACAACATGGGATATGTCAATATGAGCAACTCACTCCTGCATCGACAAGGGCACATTGGGCATCCCAGGAATGAAGCTTAGGTGAGTAGGGATAACCTCCATTGGGCAACCACATCTCCTGACGACACTTCCTTTTGAACAGTTTCTCACACCTGGATGGGTGACCACACTCTTTGCTAGATGGGAGACTAATCGAGGGAGACGCCACTTAGGCGAGTCACTTCATGCACTGCGAGTCATTTCCACATGGGCTAGTATGACGGCAACATTGGGAGACTACAGGAGTTGGGCCATTACTGGGCGACTCCTTGGACCACTTCATTTGGCCACTGCCTCATACACTTCTTCTCTGGCATATAAGCTGTCAAGACAACCATTGGCACTGCAACTGTAATTGTTTAAGCCACCACTCCCTTGGCTATCACAACCTTTCTGACTTAGGTGGATATCTTCACTCCAAATATCTAGGCCACCTTCTAGCAATCCATGTGCCAGAGATATGTACTTGGAGGCATATACAGAGAGATAGTGAAGTTTTGGCACTCAGAGAGTGGTCTATTGCTTGTATCTCTAGCACTGTGCTCATTCACCTCCTTAGAAGATTTGTGTCAGAATTCTCCTAACCAGCAAGGAAGTCTGTGCTTGTAGGTGCTTGCATAGAGGATAAACCAGAGGCTTGAGTTTGTATGGAGATTGTATCTGCATACTTATTCTTGCTAAGGAATGTATGTAAGACACTAATTGAGAGGAATGCACTGTGTTTTCTCATCTTGTGTGTCTACTATATGTTTGTCTGAGCCTTCTATCTTCATCTAACTGTGAATGTGCATTAAGGTTTGGGTCTTGCCCTTGTTTGTGTGACTATTGAAGTGTTACAACTTAAGAGTCTAGAACTATCTAATCCAGGAGAAGTGCATTTTGCATTCCTTGAGATCCAACAACTAATTCACCATTTACATAACACTTTAATGAAACTGGGATTCCCAATGTCTTTGATGTTCCTTGTAGTGACCAAGAAGTTGAGGCATGTGCAAGGGGACAAGACCCTTGTCAACCCTTACCAAAAGCCGCAAAAAATTATAATGAGATTGATTGAACAACTCTCGAATGATGATCATTGGGTTCTCGACTTGTTCTTTGGAACAGATAATGTAACTTTTAGAGAGCTATTTATGATTCTTGTAATGTCTAATCGAAAACAACTCAGTTTTCTGAGGTACTACATTAGCTTGTGCCTTGAAGATGTTTAGGTATTGTATATCTGTTGAGAAGGATGAGGCTGAGGTCAATGTCATCAGGATGCATATAAATGGGCTTAATAAGTGCTTGGATGAAGGTTGAAGACGAAGAGGTAGGCAGAAGAAAACATATAGATGATATGGAGAGATTTTAATTTTCTTCGAAGTAACTAGTGCAACCACTTGGAGATAGCCTTGGTGACATGGCTGATGTTGAAGAGCCTGTTGTGGACCATGGAGGAGAAGACATCCGAGGAGTCCCATACAAATAAGGAAGATAATATGGATGTTGAGGAGCTTGAGTATGGTCTACAACTGCTATTATGAGTTATGCCTTTCACATGGGCTATGCTGTAAATGACCATTGAAAACATTGTATATGATAATGAAAATATCATTTGCTTCTTATTGGACTTGCTTACAAGTTTATCCGGTATCTGTTGTGGTTGTGTCTTTTAGTTTGAGTACAGATTTACATCTACTATGTGTGAGTCTATGCTATTGATATTGTGTTTGGCTTAATATGCTTTTGTGACTAGTTAACATAGATGAGATAGGATTGTCATATTGGTCGCGGGTTGATTTTTTCACAGAATGTAAAGAGTGAAAGGTAACTCAGAACCTCCTGTATGGGTGAACTAATGCATTCCTACTCTGAATTAACATTATGTCTCCAAAAATTATTCATTGAGTAAGCAAGAAAACTAATTGATGTTAAATATTATTCTGGTTCATTGTTAATGAAGCATGAATTTAGTTTGAACCATTTCCTGCCTCAAAAAAGAAAAGTGCTACATAATTCTAAGACTGTATATCTAACAGTCCTTTTGGTCCAAAAAAGAAAAAAAAAAAGATCATGCATGTGACATAATGGTCAATGCTTTTCTTTTACCAATCTAATGAGAGCATCTAGAAAGCATGTAATTTGAGCAAAATGATTTGAATAATTTAGATTTGACAATTTTGGACCCATTCACATGCTCATGATTTCCACACTTAGAGCATCATTTTTTCTGAAATCAATGAGCTCTACTCCTTGCATATAACTCCGAAAGGTCTTTTATGTGCCTATAGATGTGGCTCTCCATTTTACTCCAAAAGAAGGTATCTTATGAAATGTGAGAGTCCTTTGCGTACATCTTTTTCTTGTTCTTTTTGTAAGAATCCAATCTAAAATTAGGAACAGCTTTTGGGAATTGTAGATATATCAAAGGATGGTGACAAGAATCATGTTTCTGTATAAACTTGGCTTCCAAGAACCAATCCATTTTGCATTATTGTTAGCACAAACTCCCATGCAGATGATGGACTGGTCATTGATCTGGTTTCTTTATGAGTTCAGAGATTGGGTGCTCTAGAATATTTCGGACTCCTAGAATGCAATTCCTTTTGAGGGCAGGACTTCAAGCACTCTCTATCGATATTAGGAAAGATGTGTTTCAGTGTGCTAACTGCATTCTTTGATTTTGATAAATGGCCATGTACATTGTCCCTTGAGGCCTCTTTTCTTTTGTAGATATCAATAGAGGAAAATCCCCCCCCCCCCCCCCCCCCCCCCCCCCCCCCCACAAAACACACAACCCGCTCCCCGGCCCCCCGTTTTCTCTTTCCCAATAAAGGGTAGTGCTGGCTACTCAACATTGGACAAGAGGTGTTTTTGTACTTTAACTTTTCCCTTTAAGTAAGAACTATTTGGGCACATGAAATCTTTATGCGATTCCCAAAATGGTGTCATTTGTGCAATTGATTCCCTCCCCCCACCCCACACACCCCACCCCCCCCCCCCCCCCCCCCCCCCCCCAACAAAAAAAAAAAAAACAAAAAAAAAACAAAACAAAAAGATCCTTTCATTAGTAAACAAAAAAATGCCATAAGGGCTACAAATCCAATCGGGATCAAGAAATGTATACAAGGGGGACAGACCACCCCACACATCCAACCAACACCTTAAGAGAACTAGCTCCTAGAGGAGGGGATGAGTGGGGGAGAAAAGAGCCAAGCAGGCCGTAGGTAGCTCCAATGGATAGTATCACCTTGGACAGAAAAGAAGGGACCTTTCTTCCAGAGCTGGAGAAAGGCATGTCGCCGCCGAGTTGTGCCATCCGAATCACCTTGGAGATGGTCCCCACTCGAAGATGCGCCGGCATCTAGCCCTCCAGATAAACCACATGGCACGGCTGCTGATCAGCTCCCAGTATGGGTCATCAATACCATTGCACGGGGCAATCTGCCCATCCTTGAGTGGTGCCAATCTGCCCATCCTTGATCAATAATATAGTCCTATGAGCCTCATGCTCCAACTGAGGGCTGGGCAGTAAGAGAGCCCTAAGTAACTGCGCCCCAAGAAATGGTATGAGGTCCCACTCTCCAAGTCAAAAGTCTCAAGATTCGCCGCCAAGTCTATCGAGCCAACGGGCAATCCCAAAGGCGGTTCCACTAGGACTCCATGTGAAAGCCATAACCAGTGCAATCGAGAGGCAAACCCCCATAACTCAGCCAGGTGCCGACAACAATGCACCTGTGGGCAACCAACCATTGGAAGAGGACAACTTGACGAAACTGCCGAGCACCTCAAATCCGAGGCCAAAAGGATGAGAGGAACTCCCCTTGAAGTCCATTGCGATGCCAAGAGTCGGCAGCAGCAAGAGTGACCATATGGTGCGATCGAATGATCCTCCATCCAAGTTGTGCAGAGTACTGAAAGAGCGGAAGAGCGTGGGCCCCGATGGGGAATAAGGATCGCCCCACTGCCACTCTCCCGGGTCCCAAAGGAGGCGAGACAATGGCCAAGCCTCCCAGACCTAGAGATGCCATTCGAGGTGGGCCCGAATGTCTTCAGGGTTAGGATCAATGTGCCACTCAGGACCATGAATGCCAACCACCTGAATCCGTTCAAAGGTGCAATCTGCGATGATCATCTGCCCCTCCACGCCAATCTCAAAGAAGAGAGTCGCAAGGAGCCGAGAAGCAATCAAGACCTTGGTCTGAGTGAAGGCCCCTAGCCGAACTGCCGGAGGCGAGAGATCAGCTTGAGCCCCTCAATCCCTCATAATAGAAGCCTCAATATCTGTGATCATCTGAGACACACCGCGCATCCCCATACTTCGGTCCTGTTGGCGCACCTCAGAGAGGCTCCTAAAACTGATCGAGTCTGCCACATTGTGCGGAGGACCCCTGGCAAACTCCCCCTGAGACACATGAGGGTGGGAGCTTATCATGAACACTCTCTCCTCACGAATGAGAGGATTCGAGGTAATGGGCTGATGGAGCTTCTCCTCAACACACGAGGGAGAGAGCTGGATAAGAGGAGGCTGCAACTGCTCCCAGGATCTCAAAATACTGCAAGCAAAGTGATCCTCACTCTGCCTCGAGAATCCCATACGTCTAATCTCAGCGAAAATCCATATGGTATGAGGCTGCCAAGGCCCACGAGTGGAAGGAACAAAGAGATCTGGTCTCTGACGAAGAAAATCCTTCCATGGCTCAGGGTCACGAAGCAGACCACAAACAACAAACTTGCTCAGTAGGGCTCTGCTCTGGTAGGTAGGGTCAATAATCCCAAAGCCACCATGCTCCAAGGAAAGGGTGATGACCTTCCAAGCGACATTAGCCGGAGCGGGGCTGCCATCCCCACGAGACCAGCCATCCCCACTAGACCATAAAAAGTTCCTTACTAGCCTCTGAATCTGGGCAATACAGGAACTCAAAAAGTTCCAATAGGAGGTGACATACCACATCATAGCCAGGAGAACCTGGTTAGTCACCACAACCCTCCCAGCCAAGAACAAACGGGCAGTGCTCCAATGCAATAACTTCCTCCTGATGGTCAGGAGGAGAGGCAAGATCTGCTGCTCAGATGAGAGCTCCAGAACAATATGGCACCCAAGGTATCTAGCCATGGTGCTAGGGGGGATCTACTAAAACTAATCGCAAGGGAACCATCTAGGAAGATCATCCGAGCCAATCCAGAAACCTCGGGACTTGTGCCGATTGATCTTGGCACCAGAGGCATCACAAAAGCATGCTGAAATCTGATCATATTGGTCTCATGGCGATGCAAGTATATGGCAGTGTCATCAACAAACTCAACATCCCGCAGAACTTCCTCCCTAACCGGGAGTCTGGTACCTGTAACCCAGTATCCTGAGCAGTCAGAAAGGCACTCATGGCCTCAGCAAAGAAAAGAAACAGAGTAGGAGGAAGAGGACAGCCTTGCCTGACTGATCTTGAAATGCTGAATTGTGCAGTTGATTTTTGTTTTACTGCTCTCTGAAATTGTCTATTATGGAGTTATTTGCTGTGCAATTTCTGGGAGTAAATTTTGACTGAATATCCAATTGTTGCATTTATGGACTTTTTGGACTCTTAAGCATCTCAATTGTATGATGTATTCAGCATAATTTATAGCCACAGAGTCCAGACTGCATCCTTTGTTACTGCAAGTTTCAGCCTTATTTTGTGATGCCAGTTTACGTGGTAAAATATGAAGTTGAGCAGATAATTAGCCAAAAACTGGCTGCATTGATAAATTATATGAATCTTGTTCAGACAAAGGGGCCATTCCTTACAATATAGGGTTAGAAAAATTGTACAGTTCAGCGATAGAGGAATTGTGTTTCGTGGAACAGAAGTATGCTCCATGTCTGATATAATATTATGAATATCACACTTCACACCTGGGGTGCTTATGTGCAAGTTTTATTAGACTTTATAGTCTAAACAATGCATGTATGATTGAAAGGATGCAGTTGAGTGGGTTCCTTTTTCCCCTTTTGTGTGTGTGTATGAGTTTTTGAACCAATGTAAGGATAGCATCCACTAGTTTGGAGTCTGGACTATGTTGAAATAAGAGTCTCACATCTATCTCCATACGTAGGCAGGTATGCATATGAATATTCACATGGGTCTTAAGAAGATTATGTAGGTAGTTTTATTTCTGTCAACGTCATATTTACTAATTCTTTTGTCAAGCATGCATAAGTATAGCTTATCCTAAACAATTACCACAGGTATTTCATGTTTGATGGTCGTGAACACTCCTGTATTGAAGGGGATCACATTCTTAACATCTTCTCTTTCTCAAAAGCTTATGGCATGATGGGATGGAGAATTGGATATGTAAGTCATCCATTCATTTAATTTCTCTTCTGTTTGAAATTATGATACTCAAATCTGTGGCTATTCTAGATGTATGGAGGTATAAGGACATTCAGTTTCTGTTCATTCAATTCTAGTCTTATTTGTTTTGGTCATGTCTTAGATCATTATGTTCTTGCTTATGTTGGGCACACACGTGACACCACACACACACACACACACACACACACACACACACACACACGCACGCACGCACGCACGCACGCACGCACGCACGCACGCACGCACACACACACACACACACACACACACACACACACACACACTAAGAAACTTAAAAAAAAAGGTCAGATATCTTAATGAGCATTGAAATCCCAGAGAACCACTATTGAGCATCTGCAATCAACCAACTTGGTCACTCTAGGACTGAATACCAGCTAGAAATAAGTGGATACTGGCAAAATATCCGGATGAATTCTTCAATGTCAGAAAAGATAAGTGAAGAATGGTGCACGGATGAAATCTTGAAGATACCAGGTGCATGATGATTAAGTATCAAGAGATTTTGCAGTCATCAGCTGTTTTGCAGCCAAAATCTTGAGCATGTGAAAATGTGGACAGAACATGTAAGATGTTCACTATATCTCTTGAACAACAACAATGTGTATTTAAAAATTGCACAATGCATTTGGATTTTGGAAAAGCACACAGTGGTATAACTCCAAGCATATATCTCCATGAACTCAATTGCTTTTCCAACAGAAATATGTTTCCTAATAGAGGCCAATGCTTTGTGAGAAGAACATGCAGGCTTGCAAATTGTGTAAAAAGCATTACAATCAATGTGATAGGAGGGGGCATAAAAGTAACATTGCACGTACTACAAAGGAATCAAAAAAGAAGAAAATAAAGGAAAGAACATATTGGAGTTTGAGGTTTGCGGAAGCACACAAACAACACAAGGAAGTAGAAGAAGCTTGGAGCACAACACACAATACTGAACTTATTACCAAGTGAATGTACAAACATAAGTGAGCTGTTAGGATTATAGGTGTATATACGTGCAGGGGGAAAAAACCTCCTAAAGAGGGAAAAAAGTGCCCGACGGTCCTTGTGTGTTCACACACATCACTATCGAAATATATCAACAAATCCCCACTCTGAGTGATGTGGTGAACAAAGAGCTTGCTTTCATGTATAAGGAGGTGCTAATCCATGTGGAAAGAGATCAATCCACAAAAGGAAGTAAGCCCAAAGCTTTGCGGAAAGCTTCATACTTTTCCCAAGGTAGAGCTTTTGTGAAATGATCTAGAATGTTATCCTATGTGGGCACATATGCCAAACTGATCTCATAAGTGGAGAACCTCTCCCTGAAATAATGATAATGCACCTCAATGTGCTTTGTGCGAGCATGGAATAGAGGCTTCCTCGCAACTTCCAATGCGCTCTGACAGACAGTGAAGATGGTGGTGGCAGAAGACTAACCAACACCTAAATCAACCAAAAGGCGTTTGAGCCACACACACTCAACAGTCGTTGTGAAAGCTTCCCTATACTTAGCCTCACAACTAGAAGTGGCCAGAGTAGGCTCCTTCTTGCTCAACCAAGATATGCATGAACTACGAAGCATGAAGCAAAAACCACTAGTGGACACACAAGTGTCATAACAACCAACTGAATCAAAGTCAGAAAAAGCATGTAAATTTGGCGGTAGTGATCGCCCCTTGGGATAAAACAATCCAAGTAGCCAAGTACCACTCAATATCGGAAGATCTTTGGGGATCTTCCAACACTGAAGTAGTGGAAGGTGCGCTTAACCACCTTCCAATGCTTTGACTCCTGGGCAATGCATAGACCTTCTCATCTAAGAGACAACAAATTGAATATCAGACTCTGTTATGCATAAATAAATCAAGCATCCAACAGTCTGTTGATAGAGAACAACATCAAGTGCATCAAAGCATGATGAAGACTCAACCCTAAACCTGTTTCCGTAAGAGTGGCAATAGGTTTGCAACCTTCAAGGCCACAACGTTGCAATAATGTGCCAATATATTTTGTTTGACATAGAGTTACTCCACCATAAACTTGCATAAAATCAATGCCCAAATAATGATGCAAATGTTCCAAATCTGACATCTCAAAAGAGGCATGCAAATGAGCCTTAAAATCAGCAATATGCTTCTCAGTAGGACCTGTCATCAACATAGACAACAATGATTAGAAGCACATCATTTGCACGCGTAACATATAAAGTGCTCTAAGTTGGACTGTTCTCAAAACCATGTGCAATCAAGTAAGCATGTATCTTTTCATACCAAGGATGTGGTGCTTGCTTCAAACCATATAATGCCTTTTTCAACTTGCACACTTTGTTTTCATGCCTTCTCTGCACAAAACTACGGGGCTGAAATACATTCACTTCTTCATATAAGTCATCATTTAGAAATGTAGTTTTAATGTTCAAGAGATGTACTTTCCAACCACGATGAGCGGAAAGTGCACAAATGCTACGAATGGTGGTCATTCGGCGTGTTGGAGCAAAGATGTCACCAAAACCATTGCCTCTCTCTTGAGCATGACCTTTTGCAACAAGCCTAGCCTTATACCTGTCAAGTGTTCCATTAGACTTACACTTCAGCTTGTATACCCATTTAGTGCCAATGGCCCTTTTGCCTGGAGGCAAATCACATAAAACCAAGTACCATTCTTCATAATAGCATCATATTCTGATTGCATAGTAGCCATCCAATTTTTTTAAGGTGTGTAGATTTCTGTGTCTAACAGAACCCACATCTATTTACACAGCTGCCTCTTCTTGATGTTCGCGCACGCGCACACACACGCGCGCGCGCGCACACACACACACACACACACACACGACTTTTGCGAGCCAAGCATGCAGCGTCATCTTCTTTATTTGTTTCAGAAGGGCAATCTAGCCAAAATGAGACCAAAAGATTATTCGCCGTGGGTTTTATAAGAAGTCTGGTAAGACAAAGGGAAGGCCACGATACATTTATTCACCGACTCTGCCAAACGGCTTAGAACTATAAGACAATGCAGAGTAGGCAAGAGATCAGATTAAATATTGCTACATACTACCAAAGCAATGTGTAAAGTTATAGTAAACAAAAGTTCTGAATACCCATGTATCAATCATAATTATTCGGTCATCTGTTTACAGCTTTGACGCCTTGCAAAATGGACATACAGACTCTCTGCCTTTGAATGCACCATCCCACTTGCCTTCATTTTGTAAGTCACATAATGAGTTGAAATCGAAGCAAAACGCAGCATTGTGTCTCCTCTAAACCGATCCAATCTGAAGACAATAAACTAACTGTATTTAGGAAACTCTAGCGGATTAGCGATCGAAACAGCCTTGGAACAGAGGTAGACCATTTGATGCATATAATTGTCTAAAGGGTTTGAAAACGCTTAAAAAATTCGGTTTGATTGCAATTCGGAATTGCGAAAACCCTAGAATTCTGGAAGTGATATCCCAGTTTGAGCGCGTAAAAGGCAGAAAGGGGAATAGCAGACTGTCTGACATATTGATTTGAATGGAGCTGGACAGATTTCGAAGAAGGGAAAAGAATCTATGAACCGAATAAACAACTTGATTGCATAACATTCTCAAGAAATTCAAAGATATTTTAACGCTACAAGATTCTGATTTTTTTTCTCTTCACATGCTATATTTTCATATATTCATCCACATAGATTCACATTGACTTTCCGTAAGATTATTTGATCGTCTCGCTGCAGTTAATGTTTTTATCTTCTAAATTCGAAGGTGTAATTTTTCATTCAATGCTAACACTCAGGCCATATTTCCCGTTCGAACATTTTGCAGATTGCTTATCCGTCGACCGTGGAGGGTCTTGGAGATCAGTTATTGAAGATCCAGGACAACATCCCAATTTGTCCATCAATTATAGGGCAGAAACTTGCGCTCTTCTCAATGGAAGTAGGCTCCGACTGGGTGCGGAGGAACGTCACAAAGCTTTCTCAAAACATCTCAATCATAAAGGAGGCATTGACTCCTCTAGAGCAAGGCTCTGTTAAGGGTGGAGAGGGTGCCATTTACTTGTGGGTAAAGCTACCAGAGAAGGCGAAAGACGATGTGGCGGTTGTAGAGTGGCTGGCAAAAAAGCACGGAGTCATGGTGATCCCTGGCAGTGCTAGTGGGGGACCCGGTTATATTCGTATCTCTTTTGGGGGTTTACCTGAGGATCGTTGCCGCTTAGCAGCAGCTCGCCTGAGGAAGGGCTTGGAGCAGTTGGTGAACGAGGGTTTAGTGCACTGAAAATGGTCTTTGGCCTATATCATAAACCATCAGCCTCTCAATGAGATCGTTTAAGAGCGCGCGCTTGTACATTTTTTGTGGGTGCCTGGCAGGATAACGGATACTCTGCTCGGGTGACTGAGAGCCGTATTTCGTGTAAGAAGGAAATTATGCTATTGGCACCCCTAATACAGCTAGTTTGGTGAACGACTACCAGCATATGTGACAAGCAGGTTAATTCATGGCGCTTACACAATTAGGTATAGTCAACTGAAATAGCTTCAATAATTCTATATGGTATGCCATGTCTGGAGAGGACTGGAAAATGAATATTTTATTAATATGACATCAGTTGATCCAATGATCTTTAAGTAATTATTTTCTTCTGTACGAATACATTGCTAGACAGTCGGCTTAAAGATGCGACTTATCCACACACTAACAAAAATAAGTTGCGTCATTTCCAATCGAGAATTCTCTGACATGCTTTACCATCTTTATTTACAAGACAGTTTAATAAGTTGCGTCATTTCCAATCGAGAATTCTCTGACATGCTTTACCATCTTTATTTACAAGACATAGTTTATGCATAGTCTACAAGACAGTTTATGCATACAGACTATGATATTACGAACGATGTACGCTCAAAGCCGAATAGGTTTTTTTTTTTTTATCGATGCGATTCATTTCATTACTTGTTGGATTTTGACTACGTGAGGATTAACTTTTAAAAGAGAGCAATTCTTAACCTATCTAGAAACCTGTTATTGCAAAAAAATTCTCGATTTGTAAGAAAAAAATTTGACAACTCTACCTTTTCTTAGGACAAAAAGAAGTGTGTGATTCTTGGGACAAAAGAAGTGGGTGATTAAATCCCAAGGCTTTTGCTATCCTTTAATCCAAATAAAGCAAAGATATTCTCATGTGCTTGTCAATTCATCATGGTATTTTAGTTGATATTAGGAGGTGCATGAGGTGGTATCAAGAGGTTTTGGTTTGTCTCTTTTTCTTGATCATACAATATTCTAAGATGAGAAGAAATGGAAAAGAATCTCTTGGATGATAAAACTAAATTTGTTTCAACGAGCATTCTTCGAAGAAATGGTATGCTTAATATACTCTTAGAGAAATAGGGACATGCTTTACAAAATTTGGAAACTAAAGAACCTTAAGTTCGGAAAGGTGATGGGCACGTTTGTGTTCAATAACATGTTGCGGCATAAACTTGCTTTTGGCAACAAAGCAGAAAAACCTATTCAAATGAATCTTTGAGTCCAAGGTTTATGCTCTTTTTGGAATGGCATTGACTATCTATTCGTTTCGTGATAATTAATTGAACCCAATGCGTCTTAAGAGGGCAATAAAAAAAGCAACGAGAGACGTTGGGATATGGACTCAATCATTCGTGTTTGTTCTTCTCTCTCTCTCTCTCTATTTGTGTGTTTGAGTAACATTACTCAATGTTTGATCAAATTGTGCACCGTACAAGTGCATCTCTTCTTGGTGTACATAATCTTGTAGGTTAATTTGAATAATATAACATCTATTTATATCCTTGTGGGTTAATTCGAAATGGCTAGTGGAGACTTTGAGAGAGAGAAAAGGTAGATGCACATTTGTTATATCCTACTTGCTAAGGCTCATTATTTTGCATCAGATTGTTATGCAATGGTTCTATCTAGTCTTTGTGATGAGAATGAGCTTGTTTCTTTTGATGAAGCACATAAACCAAAAAATTGGATGGTTGCTATGCAATCAAAATTTGATGCTATTATGAAAAATGATATTTGGTCTTTATGTGACTTGCAAAAAGAAAAATGGTACTACATGGGTATACAAGTTGAAACATAAGCTAGATGAAACAATTGATAGGTATAAGGCTAGACATGTTGTGAAAGGTTAGGTTGAAGAGAAGGGCATTGATTTTGATGTGACCTTAGCTCCCACATACAGAATGAAAACTATTCATAGCATACGTGCACTTGTAGCTCATCTTGAATAGAATGTACGTCAGTTAGACATTAAAACTACATTTCCAAATGGTGATTTACATGAAGAAGTGTAAGTGTGTATTTCAGTCTCGTGGTTTTGTGTAGAAAGGGCATGGAAACAAAGTATGCAAGTTGAAAAAGGCAATCCATGGATTGAAGCAAGGATAGCATGCTTGATATAAACAAAAACATGTCTACTTGCAAGCACATGGATTTGAGAACGTGTGTATTTCAGTCTCGTGGTTTTGTGCAGAAAGGGCATGGAAACAAAGTATGTGGTGTACTTCTTATCTTGCTAAATTTGTTGACGATATGTTGCTTACTAGTCCTAATGAGAACCATATTGCATAATTCAAGTTTAATTTACATGCCTCTTTTTAGATGCTAGATTTGGGTATTTTGCATCATTGTTTGGGCATTCAATTTATGCAACTTGGTGAATGAATATTAGTGTGTCAAACAAAATACATGGACACATTAGTGCAACATTTTGGACTTGAAGATTGCAAACCTATTACCATTCCCATAGAGATAGGTTTATGTATGAGTATTTATGATGTTTGAGATGCATTTGATGTTGTTTTCTATTAGCAGGTTCCAAGAATTTGATTTACTTATGCATAATCTTGCTTGATAATCATTTTATTCTCTTCAATGAGCATATTTTTGCATAGCCTAGATGTCAAGCATTTGTAAGAAATTAAGTTGATCTCTTTCTATTTTAGTGATACCTAGCTATTTGGGTTGTTTTATCTTGAGGGGAGATCACTACCACCAATTTTACATACTTTTTCAGACTCAAATTGGGTTGGTTGCTATAACACTCATGTGTTCACAAGTGGTTTTTACTTCATGGTTGGTAGCTCATTCATATCTTGGTTGAGCAAGAAGCAACCTATTGTGGCCTTTTCTAGCTGTGAGGCTGAGAATAGGTAGCTTTTATAGCTACTATTGAGTGTGTATGGCTCACACATCTTTGGGTTGATTTGGGTGTTGGTTAGTGTTCTTGCACCATCATCTTTATTAAAAGGCATAGCAGGTTAGCAATTTTGAGGAACCTTGTGTTTCATGCTTGCACAAAGCGTATTGAGGTGCACTATCATTATGTCAAGAGAGAGAATTTGTTGGAGAGATTAATTTGGATTATGTGCCCACATAGGATAATGTTGTAGCTCTTTTCACAAACATGCTACATAGGGAGAAGTTTAAACCTTTTCACAGAGCTTTGGGATTACTCTCCTTTGTGGATGACTTTAGTGCATATTGCTTTGGCCCTTCCTTATACATGATTGCCAACTATTTGTTCACCAATGGGGATTCGTTGATGTACTTTGGTAGTGAAGACACTTAAGATTGTCGAGACACTTCTTCCCCTCTTTAGGAGTTTTTCCCGAAGCTTGTGTATATGCCTATAACCCTAACAAACTATTGATCTTGTACATTCACTTAGTAATACACTCAATGTTTTCCTCCAAGCTTCTATTTCTTCCTCTTGTTTGCATGTTTCCCCTGACCTCGAACTCCAACAATGCATGCATGCATACATACATACATACTGACGTACATACATACATACATACATACATACATACATACATACATACATACATACATACATACGTACATACGTACGTACGTACGTACGTACGTACGTACGTACGTACATACATACATACATACATACATACATACATACATACATACATACATACACACACACATACATACCTATACACAATCTCTCAAGAACTCTCTCTCTCTCTCTCTCTCTCTCTCTATATATATATATATATATATATATATATATATATATATATATATATATATATATATATATATATATATATATATATATATATATATATATATATATATGTGTGTGTGTGTGTGTGTGTGTGTGTGTGTGTGTGTGTGTGTGTGCATGTTCCTTAGTTACACCTAACTATTCACACATATTGCATTTATAGTAACACCAACATACAAGTGTGGCCACACACATCAACACTCATGCCCACACATTCATGCATATTTACAATCACCTAAAGTCGCATGGGTAGGCATAGGTAAATGTACATGATTCGATGAACATACTTAAAAATATGCTCACACTTCTCAAAGCTTCAAGTAAACTACATGTGCCCAATCCCATGAAAGAACATAGAGGAGGAGGATTTTTACACACCCCAAGCTCAGTTGCAGATCATACCAAGACTTATTGATTCAAGAAAATTGGACGAAAAGATTTTGTGCAAAAGTGATAGGAAGTTACAATTGAGTACCAAAAGCAAATCGTAGAATGTTAGAAGCAAGAGCCCTTCTAATGTGAAACATAGGTAAAGCAATCCATGTTGGTTCCTTCAAAAGAATATCTTGCCAAGCATTCTTTCCAATATTCTGAGGCACATAAAAATTTAGATCCTTCCAGCCTAGCTAATTCACCCATTATCCAATAGTTGCTCCTACACTTAATGAGCATGTACATAAACTATTCCTCCTCTCATCTCTTTGAACATGGAGGGATGCCACTCACAACACATAACATTTTTCTCCCTCAATGAGAAATTTCCTATGCAGCTCCTCCGCTAGCCTTTTCCCAAAGCTTCCATTTATCCTTTGGGAATTTGCTCCTAAAGCTCATGAATGAGAACAGATTAGAGGAAATATATCTTCCCTTTTTCATATATGCACCCCTCGTGGATGTCTTTGGTTATGAAAAATCGTGCTGACTTTGCACCTTTTCTCCAACGACATGCTATAATTAGACATTTAATCTTGAGCAAGCACATTCCAAAAAGTTGCTTGTTGTTTCTTGATCAATTTTTCATGACAAAGAGAGTGAACATTCTTCCTGTGTAATTCCACGCCTTTCTCCATGTCAAATTGACTCAAGTGTCACAGACTTTGTTCAAAACATGACTTCATGGGCAGTTAGATGCTGCTTCTATATGCCAAGGTTTGAATCCATGTTCATTGTGAAATCATTCAAGTATCCTCCTTAGATGGATCTCCATTGAGAAGAAGAAACTTCTCCATATATGCAATCTCCTAGTTCTCCCAACAACAATAGTGAGTAGAGATATGAAACTATTGAAGATAAAGTTCTTACTGATATTTAATGGGTGCACCGGATTCATTTACACATCCTTTTATGGTTGTTTGTGATGCCTTTCTTTCTTGAAAGCCTCCATACTTGTTCTCCGCTTGATGATGACCCTTCCATGATGTTCTCTCCTTCATATCCCTCTCTCTTTCCTAGCTAGTTCCATTGTGCCATCCTTTTTTTCCAAAAAACGAGTCTTGGAAATCTCTACCCTTTTGCGTTGTCTTCGTTCAGTCCTCCTTGAACTAATAGGGCACCCTCTATTTTGAATGTCCTCCTCAATTTCTTGGTTGGTTTTCAAAAAGCACTCTTCCTAGTTGTTGTGGTCCTCACTCCATGCAAACTCGTCCTCTTTCCATACCAAAACTCCCCACGAACTCCAAATTCCTCCCTTTCTTTTTGAGCTTGTCTCATTGCATGCACTTTCCTCCTGAACTCCAATTTTCCAAAATGAGCTTCCAATAGGGAGCCTCGTTGTCTCTTCTTCTGTGCTAATCCCTCCTTAGTCCTAATGAGTTTTTTAGATGGAATGCTCCCACCTTGTGTGCTTCCTCCTCTCATACGCTTAAGCTCCCTCAATTACCTCTCTCTCATTCTCTGAATCAAAAATCTAAGAACTCCTTCTCTATTGCAATCTCAGACCATAGTGCAAAAGAACTTTGTCGATTGTTTCCTCTCTCTCTCTCTCTCGTGCAATCTCTCTTTGTTTCCTTAGTGAGATGTAGAGACTCACTATCATGAAAATCACCTTATGTAGGAGCTTCCCTCTGTCTCAAACAAGCCACGACTAAGACCTCCTTCTCCCATGCTCTCTCCCTTTTCCTCCCTTCTCAAGTCTTCCACCCTCCCTACATGTGAGAGACTATATCTCCAATGGGTCCCTTTTCCCCCTTTTCCTTCTTCCTTCTTTGCACAATTCCCCATGTTAGTGACCACCTTCGTCCCTGACACAACTTTTCTTTCCTTGATTCTCCCCTCTAGAAAAAACGACAGAGCATCCCCTTTTTTATCTTCTATTATCCCCTTTTTTATTTTCTTCTCATGTGCTCGAATAGTCTCCATACCTTGTTTCCAACCATAAGAAACCCTCTATAATGTACTTCACAAGGGCCTACATATACGTATGTATATGTATATGTATATGTATATGTATACATATACATATACATATACATATATGTATACCTATACCTATACGTATACATATATGTATATGTATATGTATATGTATATGTATATGTGTATGTGTATGTATATGTGTATGTATATGTGTATATGTATGTGTATGTGTATATGTATGTGTATGTGTATATGTATGTATATGTATATATGTATGCGCATGTATATATGTATGCGTATGTGTATATATATGTATATGTATATGTATATGTATATGTATATGTATATGTATATGTATATGTGTATATATATGTATATGTATATGTATATGTATATGTATATGTATATGTATATGTATATGTATGCATATACGTATATGTATGCATATACGTATATGTATACATATACATATAGGTATTTTACCACAACACTCTGTTTGGTTGCAAAAGGGAATCCAAATATGTATGCATATGATGAGGTTGTATTTTTTCTTTTGCAAGAAGAGCAATCTAGAGTGAATAGGAGTGGTTTGATTGAGGGAATGTAACCACTTGCTATCTCACAAACACAAAAAGGAAAAAGAAAGTATGGTTCAACTTTGGGCTCATCAAAAGCAAAGCCTCTACATTCCTCTATCACTCATTCCTTTAATGATCATGATTTTCAAACAAAGAAGAGATGCAAATATTGTCGGGAGGTTGGTCATATTATTGATGAGTGTAGAAAGGTTGCTAACAACGATGAAAAGAAGAAGGATTCTCGTATGTCTATTGCTAAAAATTCTTCAAATGCAAAGAATGATGAAGCCAACATGGCTCATGAGTTTTGGACATGTGTTGTTACATATCATTATGATGCATCATTTTGTTGATATATTTAGGTAGTGATGTGTGTGAATTCACTCCATATGAGGCTTGGCATGGTTGTAAGCCATCTGTTGCTCACTTGCATGTCTTTGGTTGTCTGGCATATGCATTAGTGCCTAAACAACAATGTAGGAAATTGGATGATAAAGCAGTGAAATGTATTTTTATTCGGTACAATTCTGAAAGCAAAGGTTATCATCTATATCATCTATAGACAAAATACCTCTTGCTTAGCCGTGATGTTGTTTTTGTGGAAGATGCAATTCAGCCATTACTTTCATGTAGTAAGAAGACATTAGCTAGCTCCAAAGATGTGTATGAAAATTTGCTACCTCTTTGCACAAGTGGACATTCTAGTGCTGGTGCAAATGAGGCAATCTCTCAACCTTTAGAGGTTTCATGTGATGATGCAGATCATTCCATTTCTAATGTAGATTTACATGACACACTTGTGGATGAGAGAACTCATATAGGGGAGGCAAAAACTATGCCTAAATTTGTGGTGAAGACTTTGCAAGATATCAAATTAGATACACCTTTGTCATATTGTACTTGTTCAAGCTCTCATAGTGCTCCTTTTGCATCAAATTGCTATGCTATGACTGTCTCTAGTCTTTGTGATGAGAATGAGCTTGTTTCATTTGATGAAGTACAAAATTAAGAAAATTTCGCTGCTATGCAATAACAATATGATGCTAATGTGACTTGCCTTCTGGCAAGAAGGCCATTGGCACTAAGTGGGTATACAAGCTAAAGCATAATCATGATGGAGCAGTTGACAGGTATAATGCTAAGCTTGTTGCAAAAGTTTATGCTCAAGAAAGAGGCATTGATTTTGATGAGACCTTTGCTCCTACATGTCAAATCACTATTGTTCATAGCATCTGTGCACTCATAGCTCATCATGGTTGGAATGGATATCAATTGGACATTAAAACTACATTTTTGAATGATGACTTGCATGAAGAAGTGCATGTTTTTCAGCCTCGTGGTTTTGTGCACAAAGGGCATGAAAACAAAGTGTGCAGATTGAAAAAGGCATTATATGGTTTGAAACAAGCACCATGTTCTTGGTATGAAAAGATACATGCCTACTTGATTGCACATGGTTTTGAGAATAGTCCAACTTAGAGGACCTTATATGTTAAGCGTGAAAATGATGTACCTTTGATCATTGTTGTCCACTTTGATGACATGCTACTCACTTGTCCTAATAAGAAGGATATTGCTGATTTCAAGGCTGATTTGCATCTCTCATTTGAGATATCAGATTTGGGGCATTCACATCATTACTTGGGCATTGAGTTTATGCAAGCTGATGGAGGACTAGCTTTGTGTCAAACAAAATGTATTAACACATTTTTGCAACATTTTTGCCTTGAAGACTGCAAACTTATTGCCACTCCTATGAAGACAGGTTAATGGTTGAAGACACTCTAACTCCGCTAGTTTCTTTGACACTCGTGTGCCCACTTGTGGTTTTTGCTTCATGCTTGGTAGCTCATGCATATTTTGGTTGAGCAAGAAGCAGCCTACTATCACCACTTCTAGTTTTGAGGTTAAGTATAGGGTAGCTTTCATAGCGATTGGTGAGTGTGTGTTGTGTGGCTTAGATGCCTTATGGCTGATTTGGGTGTTGGTCAATCTTTTGCCACCACCATCTTGAGTGATAGTTACGGTGCATCGGCAGTTGCTAGGAACCTTGTCTTCCATGCTTGCACTAAGCACATTGAGGTGCACTATCATTAAGTTAGGGAGATGTTCACTATTGGAGATATCAATTTGGCATATGTGACCACACATGAGAACACTATAGACCTTTTCACAAAGGCTCTACCTAGGGAAGTTTGAAGCTTTCTACAAAACTTTGGGCTTACTTCCTTTTGTGGGTTGATTCCACATAGCTTGGCACTTCCTTATACATGAGTGCCATCTCCTTGTTCACCGCATCACTCCCATGGGGGGATTTGTTGATATATTTAGGTAGTAATGTGTGTGAACACACTAGGACCACTGAGGCACTTTTTCCCTCTTTAAGAGGGTTTTTTCCCTTGACTTGTATATACACCTATAACCCTAATGGGTCACTTGTCTTTGTACATTCTGTTGGTAATACATTCAGTATTGTGTGTTGTGCTCCAAGATTCTTCTTCTTCCTTATGTTGTTTGCGTGCTTTCGGAGGCCTCAACATCCAACACATTCCATTCTAAATGTATGGTTTTGAGTGAGGATGATTCGGATTGGTTCTTTGATAGTCATGCTTCAAAGCATTGTAGGTTCATGCAAAAGGTTTTTTGCATCTTTGAAAGATGCACCCAAAGGAGGACATGTGAAATGTGCAAACAATGGCTCTTATCCTATCATTAGAGTAGGAGAAATTGAGCTTAGAGCTACAAATGGAGGTGTGATTCTCATGAGAAATGCATTGTATGTACTTAATATAAGAAGAACGTTTTTCAGTTCCTTTGATAACCAAAGATGGACTTCATGTACGCTTTGTTGATGATAAGTGTATGGTTCATGATTTCAGAAATGGTGATATTATAGTGATGTCCGTACATTATGGAATGGTGTGTATCACTTGGATACATACAAGAGGGTTGCCTCAAATTCCTTGGTTGCTCATACTTCCTCCATGGCAAAAATGGAGTTTTGGCATGTTCCTTTTGGTCACGTGAACTTCAATAGTTTGCTCTACTTGCAAAGGAAGGACATGGTTATGGGTTTTCCAACACTTGGATCCATTGAAAAGCATCCATGTGGAGGTTGCATTCTTGAAAAAATTCATCATGCATCTTTTTCAAAAGATATTAATACACACTTCAATATAATTACAACTTGTTCATAGTGATGTGTATGGTCCCATAAAGGCTCCATATTTTGGGAAACATGTATATTTTGTTTCCTTCATTGATTATGCTACTATCCACAAATTTGTGTTTCCTATGAAAGCAAAGGAAGGACATGGTTATGGGTTTTCCAACACCTGGATCCATTGAAAAGCATCCATGTGGAGGTTGCATTCTTGAAAAAATTCATCATGCATCTTTTTCAAAAGATATTAATACACACTTCAAGATAATTACAACTTGTTCATAGTGATGTGTATGGTCCCATAAAGGCTCCATATTTTGGGAAACATGTATATTTTGTTTCATTCATTGATTATGCTACTATCCATAAATTTGTGTATCCTATGAAAGCAAAGAACGAGGTGTTTTCTTGCTTCAAAGTGTTATGGATTTTTTTTTTTTTTGGAAACAAGCTTTTGATTCTATGCAAAGATTGTGGTGGTGAATACATGTCGCATGAGTTTAATGCTTTTCTTTGCAAAGACAAATTTCATGCCAACGTATGGTGCCATATACACCACAACAGAATGGTTTTGCAAAGTGTAAAAATAGAACACACCTTGAAATGGCATGATGTATGGTTAAAGGAAGGCACCTTCATGACAAGTTTTGAATGGAATCGGTCATGTGTGCAAACTATGTGTTGAATCATTGTCCTATAAAAACATTGAGATTCATCACTCCTTATGAGGCTTAGAATGGAAAAAAACCTATGGTTAGTCATATGCATGTGTTTAGTTGTTTGACATATGCTCTTATGCCATTACAAGAACATCACACACTTGATGCCAAGGCAAAAAAATGTATATATGTGTTGGCATATGCTCTTGTGACACAATTATTTTGATTCGAGATGTGGTATTTGCTAAAAGTTTAGTTTTACTCTACTTGAATGCAGAAAATAGCCAATGGTTAGCTCACAAGATGTGTTTGATAGACTCATGCCTTTGTTTCAAAATGGTGTGGTTGAATATGGGCATATAGATTATCCAAGTGAGCTTCAAAGGGCTAAATAATTACAAAAAATTAGAGCTGAAAAGGTAGAGAATTTCCTGCCAAATATGACTAAAATTTTTTGGCCAAACATGGTTGGAATTTCTAAAAATTTATAGCCACATATGAGTAAACATTTGTTTCAAAATATGACTGAAAATGAGCATGAAATTCAGCCCAGACATGATATACATGTTGATGATGTATCACATAATGAGCGCATGTCTATCTATATGACATACTCTTGACTAGGTCATGTGATGCAAAACTTGACATCCTTATGGCTGATTTGTAGCATACTTTTGATGTCACTTATCTTGGTCTTTTGAGCTACTATCTTGACATCTAGTGAGTATCTGTTGAGGGGGAATTGTTATGCATCAAGCATAGTATGTTGAAAAAATACTTCAACTTTTTGACAAGCCAATTTCCACACCAATTGTTACAATTAGTGTCCATGTGAAAGGCCAAAAGGCCGTTGGACACTTTTGTATATGCTCTTTCATAAAACATATAATGGTTTGGTTAGCCACAAACTCTAAGTTTGACCGCATTTGTACAACCTAAGAATCTGTGTTTGTGGTCTATTTATTGTGTGTTTTCTATGTATTCTACATGCCTTGTGCGGAGTACTATGTGTG
Organism: Ceratopteris richardii; assembly: GCA_020310875.1. Taxonomy (NCBI): domain Eukaryota; kingdom Viridiplantae; phylum Streptophyta; class Polypodiopsida; order Polypodiales; family Pteridaceae; genus Ceratopteris; species Ceratopteris richardii. The sequence goes on along the minus strand of CM035427.1, from coordinate 139,309,602 downwards.
GCACTGCAGTTCTGGTTTCTACAACAAGCAAGGGTATTGTTGTAGAGCTCTTGAGAAGGAGAGTCTAGCATTGTGCATCACCAAAGAAACACTTCACTAGTATCAAATCATTTTGATGCAAAAGCTTTGTTCCTTCTGTGCAAGCAAAGTTAGCACCTGCCCGCCCACCCAAGGCTTATGACTAAAGCGACGACCAAGGCATAGAACTTGGCATACCTTGTCATCAAAGTCACCAAAGTCACCGTTGGTGTCATTGGCTACACACGATGGAGGACTTCAATGATCAAGGAAGACGGAGGTTCTCGATACTTCCCAAGAGTTCACTCATCTTGGTACTGTTCCCCCCTAGGGCTCGCTTAACGGGAAATCTTGTGGCATTTTATGGAGGGGAAAGACTAAGGTTAACATTATCTTGAGCATGTTTTGGGCCCTCAAAGCTTCATTCTTTGCTTTCAAAGTTTGTTTTGAAGCATTTTTAGGGTGATTCTTGGAGCCATTTTGGAGTACTTTTGTGCATAGTTCTCTTTACACAAGTTCAAGAACATCAAGAAGAGTACTCTTTATACTTCTTTGACAATGAATTTTCACCTTTTGGGGAAACATTTTCACCCACACTAGTAAATCTATAGGTTTCTTGAAAGTTTTTAGTTGTGGTGGTAATTACCAATTGTTTATGCATTGGAGAGATCGCTTTTGCTTCATAGCCGAAGCTCTTTATAAAGCCCAAAATGAAACAAATGAAATTAACCTTAGGCACTACAAGTCTATGTAGGTTTTTGAGCCTAAAGAATAGAGCTAACAGACACATGTAGGTGGTGTTGGCCAGTGTTTGGGATATGAATTTAGCCTTTTAGTGCCATTTTATTGCATGTATTAAGCACATACACACTATGTATGCTTCTATGGATACCACTTATGTATGTCCATGTGGTCATTGATATAGAAGTTATGTTTTTTGCATAAATCATTTTACATTTGATAAAGAGGATTGTGGTGAGGTTTTCTTAACTGGGAGACATCTAGGAGAGGCCTACTTGGCTTCTTTTAGGTAACTGATTATATACAATAGAGTCAATGATTCATTATGAAAGTTTCCATGTGAATACTTGCTGTTTTATGAGATTTTGACAGTGGTCATATGCTCATTTTGCATAGGAAACTTTGGCAAAATATTTCTCGATTTTTGGTTTTGCCAACTATACAGTGGTCGATTTACTCCTTGATACACTCATTGATGTGAGCACATTAACTCTCCCATAATCCTTTTGGTTGGTCATTGCTATTCATTAATCCATTTTTCTAAGAAGAATGTTGATTTTTTTCTCAAAATCTGACATTTGGTCATCCTTTCTTGAGCCTTAGTGGTCCCTAGACTATTCTAGCTGCATTTTCATTCTAGTTAGTTCTCTATCATCATGGCATCAAAAATCTTATGCACATCTGGTGGATCTATGTTGGAACATCAAGATTACACTATGCTTGAGGTGGATTTGATCTACGTCAAAGGCTATCGCGTCAAAAGAATATCCATTGGAGAGTTCTTTTTCTTATGCTCATTTATTGTATTTTTTTTGAGAGATTTTTGATGGTTCATTTACCGTTGTAAAAGCCTTGAGTTTACACATGTAAAGGTAGAAAGATAGAGCCCAAATCCCACGAATTTGTGGTGGTTGAAGTTGCATTCAATCAAGCAATCAAATCACCTAAAAGTAGATCAAACTAGATCTTCACTTTTCCTAGATTGTAGGAAAGTGAATTGATTCCCTCCAACAACCATTCCCACCTTCATTTGAATTCAAATTTCACTTGTAGAAGTCATGGAACAATCGTAGAGTCTACATAAAGACTTGAAATCACTTGTACATTACATGGAAGCAATATACATGCACTTGTGATCATCATTGTCTTGATCCTTCAATTCTCTACATCATCTTCTTGACCAACAATAATTTTGCAGAGGTTGCTGCTCTCTCTCCAGAGCCCCAAATTGCATGCAAGATAGGTCATTGGAAATCTATTAGTGTTTAGATTATGTGTATAAATTTTCATAGCATTTGGTTTAGTAGATTGGGAGAAATCTGAGTTTTTTTGTCTCGGGATCAATCTCTACGTATTCCTGAAAAATAGGAAGTACCACCGGTGAATGTCACATTCATTCCTATAGCATATTTTGCTTATTCCTTATACTTTTGTGCATTCTATGCACTCAACCCTATTTGTATCACTCCCATAGAAGGATTTTTTCTAATTGTAGTTAGGCTAGTTGCTATGGGCATTTGAAGTTCATTGTCTCTTCCATAGATAGTAAGTTTTTTGAGCTAGTCGACCTGCGAACCTATCTGTTTTGTATCGACTCATTCTCCTTGATACTCCAAAGTACATAGTGTGTTTCTTTGCACTTATCACATTCTTATGAGGTCTATTTGAGTCTCCATAAGTTCAAGGGCTGGTCTTGTGCCGATTGGCTAGACCAAACTTCGTCGCTTCGAAATGCATTTTTCTACCTTCTACAAGCTTCTCCAAGTTCTTTGAGTGGTATCAGAGCCAGATCAAGATGGGTGATAGCTTTCCCTCAATGATCGAGAAGCTTGATCAACACAACTACCCGGCTTGGCAAATCAGGATGGAGACCTATTTGCAAGGTAGAAATCTTTATGGAATTGTAGCAGGTGATGAAGCTATGCCTATTCCAAGATCCAAAGGAGGACCTACACAAGAGGAGATAGATAAGCTCACGCTTTGGTGTGCAAGGGATGCTCAAGCAAGGTCGTACATACTAAACTCTATCTCTGACTTTCTATTACCACATATTAGAGGATGCAAGACATCTCAAGAGACTTGGGATGCCCTCGAGACTTTCTTTTTTGCTAGTACCAAAGCAAGAAAGAATCATCTTTGGAACGAGTTCAACCAAATGAAGAAGACACCTAAACAAACCATCACAAAGTTTGTTACCAAGGTCAAGAAGGTTGCGGATCAGTTAGCATCCATTGGAGAGCTGATTGAAGAAGAGGTCATTATGAGGTGAATTCTCAACGGCATTCGAAGTGATAAGCAATGGCAATCCTTCACGACGGCTTATGATCTCATCATGGATGTGCAAACTGTCTTGGACAACTCTTCAATCAAGAAGCCAACAATATCATAAAGGAAGGTAATTCTTATCATGGTAATTCAACTAGTGCTCTATATGCAGATAATAAGGATAAGAAGCAGAAAAGGCAAGAAGAAGTAAGAAGATGAAGAAGAGACTTCTCAAGCAAACTTTACAAGCAAGAGCAAGTGGAAAGGGAAGAAGAAAAGATAAAAGCAAGACAAAACCAAAGGTCAGAATGTTCAACCTTGTGCCATATGCGATCAGACACAGAATTGCTGGTTCAATGGGAAGACCCAGAAAGGAAGTGGAAGAGGTGGATATGGAAGCAATAGAGGCAGAGGTGGACACAACTTCAACAATAACAGTAGAAGCTATAATAGAAGGGAGCTTTGACCGTCAAACGTGCCATTATTCCTCATATTCGCTCTTGTAGAATAGCTAAGGATGCTTCGGATAAACTAACCACATTGTACCAAGCTAGGAATGAGGCTCGTGTTGCTTACCTCCGAAAACAGTTGGAGAGTGAGCACATGAATCAAGGTGATTCTATGGACAGTTTCCTAACAAAGATCAAAGACTTGAAGGAACATTTGATTTTTGTTGATGAGGTTATACCAGATAGCTCACTTGTGCAGACCGTTCTGAATGGTCTTCTTGATTCATATCAGAGTTTTGCTTCCACTCTTCGGTTGATGATGAAAGGCAATCCAAATGCCTTTTCATTTGAGGAGTTAGTCTCTGTTCTGTTGTAGGAAGATCAGTCCAGCCAGAACAGGTCCATTATGCGTGTTGCAAATCAAGCTTTCCTGGCTAGTCAGAAGGGCAAAGGAAAATGGAGCTCTTCTACTAGTAAGCAGAAATCTACAAATGTTGCACATTCGAAGAACCAAGACAAAGATGAGAAAAAATCAGAAAAGCAGAAATTGTTTTGTAAGTACTGTAAAGGGAATGATCATATCATAAAGAAATGTCCAAAACTGGCTGCAAAAGAGGCAAAGAAGAAAGAGGCTGGAATGGTTCTTGCAGAAGCCTCTACACCAAAAACGGAGTCTGCCAATCTTGTGGAGGAAGAAGAATGTGCGTTTACTACTGTTTGCTGTTTTGACCCATCTTCTCATGAGCAATGCATGTATGCATTAGACTCAGATGTTTGGTACTTTGACAGTGGGGCGACCAAACATATTACCTCGCAGCGCAGTTTCTTCTCTTCACTCGAGCCTGCCCCTATAGAGAATACTGTTACATGTGCCAACAACTCCTCTTATCCTGTTATGGGAGTTGGTAAGATCATTTTGACTACTGCTGATGGTAGTTCTTTCACTTTGTCAGATGCTTTATTTGTGCCAGGGATTAAGAAGAACCTGTTATCAATTTCTACATTAGCCAAGATTGGCTTGGTTGTGAAATTTGTTGATGACAGGTGTACAGTTCATGATCTGTCAAATGGCGATGTGATTATTGCTTCTGGCATTTTATGTCATGGGCTTTATAAGCTCATAGATTATGAAAGATCTGTGAATGATTCGGCATGTGCAATACATGATTCTCAAGCTATCTCAAATACAAAGCTTTGGCATGCATGCTTTGGTCATCTGAATTTTGCTAGTTTGCTACGCCTGCAGAAGTCTAAAATGATGACCTCTTTGCCAAAACTTGAGGCACAAACATGTTCGTGAAGGTTGTATTTTGGGCAAAATGCAGCCTTCCTCATTTCCAAAAGATGGTTCAGTTTGGGCTGCTCAGAAATTGCAGCTTGTACATAGTGATGTCTGTGGTCCTATGCAGACACCTTCTTTTGGAAATTATCTTTACTTCGTGACTTTCATTGATGATTTTTCCAGGCATGCATGGGTATATCCATTGAAGTGTTCATGTGCTTCAAAAAATTTTTGGTTTTGGTTGAAAATCTGTCAGCATGTAAAATGGGCACCCTCCGTTCAGATCGAGGGGGAGAATATATGTCTTCTGACTTTAATGCATTTTTGGCTGAACGTGGGATAAAACACTAGTGTACAGTGCCATATATACCTCAATAGAATGGAGTTGCTGAAAAAAAGAACATGTCACTCATGGAGATGGCGAGGTGTATGGTCAAGAGTCAGGCTTTTTTGAGGTTGTCCTGTGTGCAGCATATGTACTGAACATGTATCCCACTAAAGCGCTGCAGTCTATCACTCCATATGAGGCTTGGCATGATCACAATCCATCTGTTGCTCATCTGCGTGTTTTTGGTTGTTTGGCATATGCATTAGTGCCTGAACAACATCGCAGAAAATTGGATGATAATGTACCACCATTCCAAAATTTGAAAATGAGGCACGAAATTTTGCAATGGTGTCTAGCCAAACCGTGGACTAATAATTCCACTATGCATAATAGATAACGCTATGGCTTCATTGATGGTTTCATTTTCTTGTGTTTGTATGTCATCACCATGTAATTTAAATAGCTTGGCCACAAACACTTCATTGCTGAATCTCGGGTGGGATATCTTTAATTTATGGATCATTCCATATTTTCCTTTCCCCACGAGAGCTGCATCTTCAAAATGAATAAAGGAATATGGGAGCAAACAAAGATTGTTTGATGTTTGATCTCCCATATTCACATATGCATCTGTTGTATTTGGATCTACCTGTGCTCTCACAAGGTGTTCAGTCGTGTCCGATTGTAATCGCTTTCCTCTCTTCATAATCTGATAATATAAATCGATAAATTTAATTTTATCGATGAATCCGGACATACTGGTGATATCCATCGCCAATGACTCTGCTACTTTGATGATTTTTCCAAAGATACATGTAAGCTCTTTTGACATCTGCTCATCTAAGACCTTTGCTCCACCAGACTTATTGCCAAATTTGTTTTCAATATTAATAAATGATGTTTTAGATAATTGCGCAATGAAATCTTTGTAACTAGAAGTATCCATGGCTATAGTGATTTCATCTTCTCTCATTTGATACATGTATGAGCACACAAATTCTTCTAAAAATTTTCACTCTTGCTTGTTTATTTTACCTACCATTTGTGCAAAAATAAAATATAGACTATCAGTAAGTGTATGGATAAATAAATCAATAGTATGTGTACACAAATGATAGACATATGCATAGTTAAATAAGTAGATTTATAATTAAATAGAAAGTGTAATTATAATCTTGAAGTGAATCTATGTAACTATTAAGAATGTAGTAGTCAAAGAATCAGACATTTATAATATTTCATATACATTCGCTATACTATGTATGAGTTTTGTCACATAACTGTATATAACTATTGTGATAGTAAGAGTCAAAGAATTAGACAATCACAATAGTTTCTATACACCTTGTGACTTAGACTCAATATTCTCATCGGAATCTAAGTGACTATTGTGATAGTAAGAGTTAAAGAATCAAACAATCACAATACTTTCTATACACCTTGTGACCTACACTAAGTGTTCTCATCGGAATCTAAGTGACTATTGTGAGAGTAAGAGTCAAAAGAATCAGACAATCACAATAGTCCCTACACACTCCCTATACTATTGAGAGAGTAGGAATTGAGATGGCGATTCAAACAATCTCAATAGATCTATTGCTATGTCATACACTACTGTGAGAGTAAGAATCGATGTAGCGAGTCAGACAATCACAATAGTGGTTTATTTTTAAATGGTTTTCATCGATGTATACAAGTAAGAAACACTTGTGTGAGTCGAACATGTATACAATTGATGATTAAAAGACACAAAACAAATTATGTAAATAAAAAAAATTCAGGCTTAAAGCTCTCTAATACATCAATGAAGCACGTGCAGAATAAGTTTTCCGATCGAATGGAAAAATATATATATTTTTTGCTAGAAAATGCTTTTTGATCGAAAGCGCTTTCGATCGATAAATATTTCAATCGAAAGCTCTTTCGATCGAAAGTGCCTTTGATCGAAAACGTATCTATCCATTTTTTTTTGGTGTTTATTCGAAAAACCATGAATAAAATGAACATATTTGGTATTTTTTTATTATTCGGTTGAATAAATGCAACCCGGTTGGGTAGAGGTTTTTTCCCCATGTTACCACATACATGATACAATCACATGTGGTGGTACTTTGTACTTAAGGATATAAGAGATTTGAAGGACCAATTGATCTATATAAGTTTTCAAGATAGGTCACTTGTAAAAGCTATTCTTATTTGGATTGTTGGTTCTTATCAAAGTTTTGATTCTACTTTTTAATTGTTGATGAAGTTGTTGATATATTTAGGTAGTGATGTGTGTGAACACTCTAGGACCGCCGGGGCACTTTTTTCCCTCTTTAGGAGGTGTTTTTTCCCCCGGCTTGTATATACGCCTATTGCCCTAATGGGCTACTTATCTTTGTACATTCTCTAGTAATACATTCAGTCTTGTGTGTTGTGCTCCAAGCTTCTTCTTCTTCCTTGTGCTGTTCGTGTGCTTCCGTAGACGTCTATCTCCAACAATTGGTATCAGAGCAGGTCGTCGCTTCTTCTAGGGCGCCGTCGACACTCCTCCGTTTGCAGTCTCAGATTCGCACGAAATTTGGTGAGCATACTATCGCAGCGCTTGTGCAGGCTATTTCGTCCTTTTGTGCCAAAGGTATATACCAGTTTCTGTTCGCCAGTTTAAGCATCTCAAAGTCTGCTACAGGTCTAGCAGAACTCGTCTGGGCAGTTCTGTTCAACTTTTTGAGATACAGTCAATTTTCTGCATCAAGGTATTTTAGTCACCGGCCATGGCTGAAAGCAGTGATGTATTCCGTATGTTGGCTGTTGAGGATAAGTTGGATGGTACCAACTGCCCATTATGGGCTTATATGATGCGACATGTACTGGTTGCAAAAGGATTGTGGAACATTGTGCAGGGTGTTGAAAGACGTCCTGTTACACCTGTAACGACAGGTACTGCAAATACAGGTGTTGGAGCTGATGAAGATGGTGTCGAAGATGATATTCCGCAGATTCCTGTTCGTGATGCTGTTTCTGTTGCACCTACTGCAGAGCAGATTCGTTGGGATGGCAGAGATGCCCATGCACATGCATTGATAGCCTTGTCTGTCAAACGTGCCATTATTCCTCACATTCGCTCTTGCAGAACAGCAAAGGATGCTTGGGATACACTTACCACTTTGTACCAGGCTAGGAATGAGGCTCGTGTTGCTTACCTCCGAAAACAGTTGGAGAGTGAGCACATGAATGAAGGTGATTCTATGGACAGTTTTCTTACAAAGATCAAAGACCTGAAGGAACAATTGATTTCTGCTGATGAGGTTATACCAGATAGCTCACTTGTGCATACCGTTCTGAATGGTCTTCCTGATTCATATCAGAGTTTTGCCTCTACTCTTCGGTTGATGATGAAAGGCAATCCGAATGCCTTGTCATTTGAGGAATTAGTCTCTGTCTGTTGCAGGAAGATCAGTCCAGGCAGAACAGGTCCATTATGCGTGTTGCAGATCAAGCTTTCCTGGCTAGTCAGAAGGGCAAAGGAAAATGGAGCTCTTCTACTAGTAAGTAGAAATCTGCAAATGCTGCACAATCGAAGAACCAGGATAAAGATGAAAAGAAATCAGAAAAGCAGAAATTGTTCTGCAAGTACTGTAAAGGAAATGATCATATTATAAAGAACTGTCCAAAACTGGCTGCGAAAGAGGCAAAGAAGAAAGAGGCTGGAATGGTTGTTGTAGAGGCCTCTACACCAAAAACAGAGTCTGCAAATCTTGTGCAGGAAGAAGAATGGGCGTTTACTACTGTCTGTAGTTTTGACCCATCTTCTCATGATCAGTGCATGTCTGCAGTAGACTCAGATGTTTGGTACTTTGACAGTGGGGCGACCAAACATATTACCTCGCAGCGCAGTTTCTTCTCTTCACTCGAGCCTGCCCCTACAGGGAATACTGTCACATGCGCCAATAACTCCTCTTATCCTGTTATGGGAGTTGGTAAGATCATTCTGACTACTGTTGATGGTAGTTCTTTCACTTTGTCAGATGCTTTATTTGTGCCAGGGATCAAAAAGAACCTGTTATCAGTTTCTGCATTAGCCAAGATTGGCTTGGTTGTGAAATTCGTTGATGACAGGTGTACAATCCATGATCTCTCAAATGGCGATGTGATTATTGCTTCTGGCATTTTATGTCGTGGGCTGTATAAGCTCATAGACTATGAAAGATCTGTGAATGATTCGGCATGTGCAGTTCATGATTCTCAGGCTATGTCAGATGCAAAGCTTTGGCATGCACGATTTGGTCATCTGAATTTTGCTAGTTTGTTACACGTGCAGAAATCTGAAATGGTGTCCTCTTTGCCCAAACTTGAGGCACCTGGAAAACATGTTTGTGAAGGCTGTATTTTGGGCAAAATGCAGCGTTCTTCCTTTCCAAAAGATGGTTCAGTTCGGGCTACGTAGAAATTGCAGCTTGTACATACTGATGTCTGTGGTCCTATGCAGACACCCTCTTTTGGAAATTACCTTTACTTCGTGACTTTCATTGATGATTTTTCCATGCATGCATGGGTATATCCACTCAAAGCAAAGTCCGAAGTGTTCATGTGCTTCAAACAGTTTTTGGTTTTGGCTGAAAATCTGTCAGCATGTAAAATGGGCACCCTCCGTTCTGATCGAGGGGGGGAATATATGTCTTCATATTTTAATGCATTTCTGGCTGAACGTGGGATAAAACACCAGTGTACAGTGCCGTATACACCTCAACAGAATGGAGTTGCTGAACGAAAGAACAGGTCACTCATGGAGATGGCGAGGTGCATGGTCAAAAGTCAGGCTTTACCACATAGTTTCTGGCTTGAGGCTGTCATGTGTGCAGCATATGTACTGAACAGGTGTCCCACTAAAGCATTGCAGTCTATCACTCCATATGAGGCTTGGCATGACCGCAAGCCATCTGTTGCTCATCTGCGTGTTTTTGGTTGATTGGCATATGCATTAGTGCTTGAACAACATCGCAGAAAATTGGATGATAAGGCAGTAAAATGTATTTTTGTTGGGTACAATTCTGAAAGTAAAGGCTATCGCCTGTATCATCCACACACTAAACGCATTCTGGTTAGCCGTGATGTTGTCTTTGTGGAAGATGCTATTCAGCCATTGCTTTCATGTACTAAGGAGACATCTGTTAGCTCCAAAGACATGTATGATACTTTGATGCCTCTTTTTACAGGTGGACAGGCTAGTGCTGGTCCTAATGAGCCAACTTCTCAACCTTTGCAGGTTTCATATGATGATGCAGATCATTCCATTTCTGATGCAGATTTACATGATGCACTTGTTGATGAGAGAGCTAATATTGAGCAGGCAAAAACTATGCCAAAATGGCTGGTGCAGACTTTGCGTGACAGCAAATTAGATGCACCTTTGTCATATCGTACTCGTTTAGGCTCTCATAGTGCCTCCTTTGCATCAGATTGCTATGCTATGGCTGCATCTAGTCTCTGTGATGAGAATGAGCCTGTTTCTTTTGATGAAGCACAAAATTCAGAAAGTTGGATGGCTCCTATGCAATCTGAATATGATGCTATAATGAAGAATGGTACATGGTCTTTATGTGACTTGCCTCCTGGCAAGAAGGCCATTGGCACTAAGTGGGTATACAAGCTGAAGCGTAAACCTGATGGTACAGTTGACAGGTATAAGGCTAGGCTTGTTGCAAAGGGTTATGCACAGGAAAGAGGCATTGATTTTGATGAGACCTTTGCACCTACATGCCGTATGACTACTGTTCGTAGCATTTGTGCACTTGCAGCCCATCATGGTTGGAATGTACATCAGTTGGACATTAAAACAGCATTTCTGAATGGTGACTTGCATGAAGAAGTGTATGTTTTTCAGCCCCGTGGCTTTGTGCAGAAAGGGCATGAAAACCAGGTTTGCAAGTTAAAGAAGGCATTATATGGTTTAAAGCAAGCACCACGTGCTTGGTATGAGAAGATACATGCCTATCTGATTGCACATGGTTTTGAGAATAGTCCAACTGAAAGCACCTTATATGTTAAGCGTGCTAATGATGTGCTTCTGATCATTGTTGTCTATGTTGATGACATGCTGCTCACTGGTCCTATTGAGACACATATTGCTGATTTTAAGGCTGATTTGCATGCCGCATTTGAGATGTCTGATTTGGGGCATTTGCATCACTATTTGGGCATTCAGTTTATGCATGTTGATGGTGGAATGGCTTTGTGTCAAACGAAATATATTGACACATTATTGCAGCGTTTTGGCCTTGAAGATTGTAAGCCTATTGCCACTCCTATGGAGACAGGTTTACGATTGAGTCTTCATGATGCTGGAGATGCATTTGATGCTGTTCTCTATCAGCAGGCTGTTGGATGCTTGATTTACTTATGCATTACTCGACCAGATATTCAGTTTGTTGTCTCATAGATGAGCAGGTTTATGCATTGCCCAGGAGTCACGCATTGGAAAGCGGTTAAGCGCATCTTTCGCTACTTGAGTGGTACTCGGCTACTTGGGTTGTTTTATCCCAAGGGGCGATCACTACTGCCAGATTTGCATGCTTGTTCTAACTCAGATTGGGCTGGTTGCTATGACACTCGTGTGTCCACCAGTGGTTTTTGCTTCATGCTTGGTAGCTCATGTATATCTTGGTTGAGCAAGAAGCAGCCTACTGTGGCCACTTCCAGTTGTGAGGCTGAGTATAGGGCAGCTTTCACAGCGACTGTTGAGTGTGTGTGGCTCAGACGCCTTATGGCTGATTTGGGTGTTGGCCAGTCTTCTGCCACCACCATCTTCACTGACAGTCAGAGCGCATTGGCAGTTGCGAGGAACCCTGTGTTCCATGCTCACACTAAGCACATTGAGGTGCATTATCACTATGTCAGGGAGAGGTTCTCTGCTGGGGAGATCAGCTTTGGCATATGTGCCCACGCAGGAGAACATTGCAGACCTTTTCACGAAGGCTCTGCCCAGGGAGAAGTTTGAAGCTTTCCGCAAAGCTTTGGGCTTACTTCCTTTTGTGGAGTGATTTCCACATAGCTTGGCACTTCCTTATACATGAGTGCCAGCTCCTTGTTCACCGCATCACTCCCAGGGGGGATTTGTTGATATATTTAGGTAGTGATGTGTGTGAACACTCTAGGACCGCCGGGGCACTTTTTTCCCTCTTTAGGAGGTTTTTTTCCCCCGGCTTGTATATACGCCTATTGCCCTAATGGGCTACTTATCTTTGTACATTCTCTAGTAATACATTCAGTCTTGTGTGTTGTGCTCCAAGCTTCTTCTTCTTCCTTGTGCTGTTCGCGTGCTTCCGCAGACGTCTATCTCCAACAAAAGTGTGATACAAATGTCTTAACACTTGAGAAATTAGTTTTTTCTTATAAGGCGAATAATATAGGAAAAACATTTCTATTATGAATGTTGCAAATTAAAATTTTTGCTGCTAGTGATAGGGGCAAGGATAAAAATGGTTCTTCCTCTACTAAGTATAAATTTGTAAATGTTCCACAATAAAAGAAGGAAGAAAAATACATAAAGAAATTAGATAAATAAAGTAGGTTTTCAAGTATTTTAAGGCCAATTTCCATGTTATAAGTAGTGGATGTAAACATGTTGCTAATGAGGCGAAGATGAAAGAGGATGGATGGTTGTTATAAACACCTCTACTTTTAAGAATGATTTTGGTAACCTTGTGCAAAATGAAGAGTGGGAATTCTCTACATAATTTATTTATGATGCATCATATCATGATAATTGTATGTCTATTATGGACCTAGATGTATGGTACTTTGATAGCAGTGCAATCAAATATATATTTCTCAATGTAGCTTTTTCATTTCACTTGAGCTTGTGCCTATAGGGAATATTGTCACGTCTACAAAAAAATCTTCTCATCTTGATATGGGAGTTGCAAACATTACCCTCATTTTTTCTAATGTTAATATATTTAGATTATTGGAAGCTTTATATGTGCCAAGGATTAAGAAGAATCTATTATCACAATCAATATTAGACAAGATTGGGTTGGGAATCAGATTTGTTGATGATAGATGTACAATTCATGATATCTTTGAATGTGAAATAATTATTGACTCTATGTTATGGGCCATATAATCTCACAAAGCATGGAAAAAATTTGGATGATTTGCACTACATCTCAAATGCAACAATTTAACATTCACGTTTTGGCTCTCTAAGTTTTGGTGGTTTTTTGTGCCTAAAAATATTGGATATGGTATCCTCTTGTCTCAAAGTGAGGAATCTTTTAAACATGAAGGAAAGGGATACATCTTGGGTGCGATGCACTGAGCATAAATTAAAGCTTATTGATAATCATGTCCATGGTTTTATACATACACCAAGCTTTTGCTAATTACTATACCTCGTGAATTTTATAGATGAATTTTCTAGATATGCATGGGACTATCCACTAAAGTCAACTTTCTAAGCTTTCTTGTGCTTCAAATCTTTTTTTTCTTTCGAATAGCTAGAATGTTCTAGTCAAGTGGAGTACATGTATTTTGATTTCATTGCATTTCTAGCTTAGCATGGGTTAGAAAATGTATCTACAATTCTATAATCACAATAATAGAATTGTTTTGGTGAGAAGACAAAAACATTTCGCATCATAATGACAAAATGTAGGATCAAGAGTTAGACATTGCCTCATAATTTTTTGTTTGAGGTGCTAATATGCTGCATATATGCTTAATAAGTGTCCATTATAGCATTTAAACCTATCCATACTTACAAAAATTTTCATGTCCATGTATTTTTGTGTGTTTTAAATATGTGTCACCTCTTGAGAAACAGTGTATGAAATTGAATGGTAAGGATGACAAGCGTAAGGTAAGTCTTGTTGGAGTTAGACGTCTACGGAAGCACGCAAACAACACAAGGAAGAAGAAGAAACTTGGAGCTCAACACACAATACTTAATGTATTACCATAGAATGTACAAAGATAAGTAGCCCATTAGGGCAATAGGCATATATACAAGCGGGGGGGGGGGGGGGGGGAACCTCCTAAAGAGGGAAAAAAGTGCCCCGATGGCCCTAGTGTGTTGAACACATCACTACCTAAATATATCAACAAATCCCCCCTGTGAGTGATGTGGTAAACAAGGAGCTAGCACTCATGTATGAGGAAGTGCTAAGAAAGCTTCAAACTTCTCCGTAGGCAGAGCCTTCGTAAAAAGGTCTGCAATGTTCTCCTGCATGCGCGCATATGCCAAGCTGATCTCCGCAGTAGAGAACCTCTCCCTGACATAATGATAATGCACCTCAATGTGCTTAGTGTGAGCATGAAACACAAGGTTCCTCGCAATTGCCAGTGCACTCTGACTGTTAGTGAAGATGGTGGTGGAAAAAGAGTGACCAACACCCAAATCAGCCATAAGGCGTCTGAGCCACACACACTCAACAATAGCTGTGAAAGCTGCCCTATACTCAGCCTCACAATTGGAAGTGGCCATAGTAGGCTGCTTCTTGCTCAACCAAGATATACATGAGCTACCAAGCATGAAGCAAAAGCCACTAGTGGACACATGAGTGTCATAGCAAGCAGCTCAATCAGAGTCAGAAAAAGCATAAAAATCTGGCGGTAGTGATCCCCCCTTGGTATAAAACAACCCAAGTAGCTGAGTACCACTCAAGTAGTGAAAGATGCGCTTAACCGCTTGCCAATGCTTGACACCTGGGCAATGCATAAACCTGTTCATCTGTTAGACATCAAACTAAATATCTGGCCGAGTAATGCATAAGTAAATCAAGCATCCAATAGCCTACTGATAGAGAACAACATCAAATGCATCTCCAGCATCCTGAAGACTCAATCGTAAACTTGTCTCCATAGGAGTCGCAATAGGCTTACAGTCTTCAAGGCCGAAACACTGCAATACTGTGTCAATATATTTCGTTTGACACAAAGCCATTCCACCATCGATGTGCATAAATTGAATGCCCAAATAGTGATGCAAATGCCCCAAATCGGACATATCAAATGAGGCATGTAAATCAGCGTTAAAATCAGCAATATGCCTCTCATGAGGACCAGTGAGCAGCGTGTCATCAACATAAACCACAATGATCAGAAGTACATCAGTAGCACACTTAACATATAAGGTGCTTTCAGTTGGAATGTTCTCAAAATCATGTGCAATAAAATAAGCATGTATCTTTTCATACCAAGCACGTGGTGCTTGCTTTAAGCCATATAATGCCTTCTTTAACGTGCACGTCTGGTTCTCATGCCCTTTTTGCACAAAGCCACGAGGCTGAAAAACATACACTTCTTCATGCAAATCACCATTCAAAAAATGTTGTTTTGATATCCAACTGATGTAAATTCCAACCATGATGAGCTGCAAGTGCACATATGCTACGAACAATAGTCATTCGGCAAGTAGGTGCAAAGTCTCATCAAAATCAATGCCTCTTTCTTGCGCATAACCCTTTGCAACAAGCCTAGCCTTATACCTGTCAACTGTACCATCAGGCTTACGCTTCAACTTGTATATCCACTTAGTACCAATGGCATTCTTGCCAGGAGGCAATTCACATAAAGACCAAGTACCATTCTTCATTGTAGCATCATATTCAGCTTGCATAGCAGTCATCTAATTTTCTGAATTTTGTGCTTCATCAAACGAAATAGGCTCATTCTCATCATAGAGACTAGATGCAGCCATAGCATAGCAATCTGATGCAAAAGAGGCACTATGAGAGCCTGAACGAGTACGATATGACATAGGTGCATCTAATTTGCTATCATGCAAAGTCTGCACCAGCCATTTTGGCATAGTTTTTTTCTGCTCAATATCAACTCTCTCATCAACAAGTGCATCATGTAAATCTGCACTAGAAATGGAGTGATCTGCATCATCACATGAAACTTGCAAAGGCTGAGAAGTTGCCTCATTAGGACCAACACTAGACTGTCCACCTGTAAAAAGAAGTAGCAAAGTATCATACATGTCTTTGGAGCTAACAAATGTCTCCTTAGTACATGAAAGCAATGGCTGAATAGCATCTTCCACAAAAACAACATCACGGCTAACCAGAATGTGTTTAGTCTGTGGATGATACAGACGATAGCCTTTACTTTTAGAACTGTACCTAACAAGAATACATTTTACTGTTTATCATCCAATTTTTTGCAATGTTGTTCAGGCACTAATGCATATGCCGAACAACCAAAAACATGCAGATGAGCAACAAATGGCTTGCGATCATGCCAAGCCTCATATGGAGTGATAGAATGCAATGCTCTAGTGGGACATCTGCTAAGTACATATGCTGCACACATGACAACCTCAAGCCAGAAACTATGTCGTAAAGTGTGACTGTTGACCATACACCTCGTCATCTCCATGAGTGACCTGTTCTTTCATTCAGCAACTCCATTCTGTTGAGGTGTATATGGCACTATATACTGATGTTTTATCCCATGTTCATCTAGAAATGCATTAAAATCAGAAGACATATATCCCCCTCCCCCTTGATCAGAATGGAGGGTGCCCATTTTACATGTTGACAGATTTTCAGCTAAAACCAAAAATGGTTTGAATCACATGAACACTTCAGACTTTTCTTTCAATGGATATACCCATGCATGCTTGGAAAAATCATCGATGAAAGTCACGAAGTATAGATAATTTCCAAAAGAAGGTGTTTGCATAGGACCACAGACATCACTACGTACAAGCTGCAATTTCTGAGTAGCCCCAACTGAACCATCTTTTGGAAAGAAGGCTTAGCTCGAGTAGGTGCCTCTTTTGGAACAAGTGCCCTATATTGTTTGACTTGCATGCAAGCTTGACAAACATCCTTGAATTAATTGATCTTGGGTAATCCTATGAGAAGATGTGATGGTGATATCTCTCATGCCATAGCTCTGGGAGTGAAGCTTTTGTGAGAAAAAAAGAGTTTGTAAAGATCTTTCTCTTCAATGCCTTGAATGATGATTTCCCATGTAGAAAGATCAACCACTTTTATCGAAATCTCATAAAAATGTACATGCTTGTGATGTTTCATTATAGCTTTCATTGATAATAATTTCATGTAGAGATTGGGCACAAAGAGTACATTATTTAGTGCCTTGGAATATCCCCTATGGTTAGTAACACTAAACTTGCCTTATTAATTTATGGGCAAACTTTTATTGTTTTCTAGGTAGACTTCACCTGTTTGTTCCTCTAGATCTTGAAATGAGTCATGATCTTTGCACATGTGGGAAGATGTAACACTATCAAAGATTCATTTTCATTAGGAATTTGGGATTATTAAGGTGTTTTCTCTAGTGAAAGCAAGTAAATCTTCACTTGGATAGTGGTTTCAATGGGTGGACTTAGCGATTTTCTTGGATTGAGATGTCTACAACTTCTTGGACTTATTTTTAGAGCAAAACTTTTCTATGTGCCTAGGTTTTCCACAAAATATGTAGGAAAACTTCTTGCTCCATGTATTTCTAAGCTGCTTTGGGTGATTTCTAGAAGATTTAGACTTATGGTAGTGTCCCTTTGTCTTCATAGTAGATTCCCAATAAGAAGTATTCTTGGTCTTAGAATCATGTAGGAGCAAGAGGGGCCATAATTCTTCCTATATTGAAGCTTGAATAGGATTATAGAGAGTTGTGAAAATCATTTCATATGTCTTTGGAAGCTTGCTGAAAAATTGAATAGCCATGTCTTCACTTGAAATTTGACATCCATGCTGAGATTTTGTTTTTGACCTTCTAAATTGTGTGATCACTTTGGTGATGGCATCATTTGAATGAATGAATAAACTATGAAATTGGCATCTCATGCATATATCTTAGAAGGGGTTTTATCTTAATGCAAATCGTGGACTATTTTCCAAGCTTCATTCAAAGCTTTAGATGAGGTAATGTGGCCTTTTTCTAGGACATCATAGGCTAGGAGTAATTTACTTAAGGCTTGCTTATCCTTCACATTCCAAATGTGCTAAGCATGAGGGTCATTAGTCCCATTCGGGGCAAGTTCAAATCATTCTACCACCTCATAAAGAAGTTTTATGTATAAATAGGCCAAACATTGTAGTTGATGCCATTGAGTCACTTGTCTTTTGGCATGAACATAGGTGTAGACGAGGGGAGATGTAGGGAAATCGACGAAGAGGTAGTTGAGAGTGTAGACATCTGGTGAACTAGATTTTCATAGTAGACTCACACTGGTATGCAAGATTATCTAGAGTTGAGAAAGATCATAATCAAGGCACGAATCATAGTTAAGGGCTTAGAGTAGTGCTTGCACACAATTGAGACAAGTCACAAGGATGGTTTCGAGTAGCCAATCCAACACATGCATAAAAAATCCTTCTTGTATTTCTTGTAGGTACAATGGAAGAGTGGCACTTATTGCATTGGATGCCAAATTATACATGATTTCTCTTTGTCTTTACAAATGAAGAGGTATGATTAATGTCTTCAAACAATAAATTTAAGCTTATGTGTATCCTTGGAAAATAAATGGAATTATATGAACTCCACAAAATTCTTTGACATGCATACCATAAGTCTTATGAAATAGGGACTTTTAAAATATATTATATAATACATTGAGCTATAGAATGCTTCAGATAGAGATTCTATTGGATGTGGGGAAATTGAAAAAATCTAAATATTTCAATTATATTTTGTAAATGAACCTATATTCGATGAGTGCACCAAAGTTCAAATGGTGCCAAATGATTAACACATTCTATATGTCAAACACATCATCAATGATGTCAGGAATGAATAATTGATGAGTGAGAGATCTTTTATTGGACTCTTTCTCTCTTTATGAATGGAGACAACAAATGCTTGTGATTTAGAGAGAAGTCTCTTTCTCCATCTCTCTCTCTCTATCTCTACCCCCTCTATTCTCTCTCTCTCTCTCTCTCTCTCTCTCTCTCTTTCTCTCTCCCTCTCTTTGCATGAGAGAAGAAAATGGTGTCAATTGCTTGAAACGATGAGTTGGTTCAATGTCTTGCATAAAGGACAAGGTAGGTGTACAGTTTATGTAGCAACAATAGATGAAGAAAGAGAAAAGTATATCACCTTCTTTCTCTCTATATAATGCCCTATTTTTCTCTCTCTCTAGAGGATTTGTTGATTTCTCTCCCTCTCTCTCTAGCAGTAGGAAGAGAAAGAAAATGGTGCTATTCACTTCCTCCTTTGAGAAGAGTTAGCGGCTATTCCACTCACTCATGAGTTGCTGAAGCTTGAAAACTTTCATGGTAACAAAAAGAAATCCATGTATGACATCAAATTCAAAGATATCACAACCTTTTGTGGCTTCAATTGCAATTATACTACTTTTGGTTTCCAAATTGGCCATTTTCTCAAAGTTTTCTTAACAATCTATTCCATATATTAGGTGAATCGTTTTGAAGTTAGACCCCTTGTATTTTGGCTACACCCTCAATTATATGCCTTGTCACCTTATACACCCATTCATTACTTATTACCTTAACATACCTAGTTCTTGTTACTAAGGTCCATATATGCTTCTCCTCTCGTCCTTCCACCACTTCCTACATTTATTTGTTCCATTGTTTGTACCTACGATCTTCCTTAGAATTTTTTTTTCTTCATATGCAATAATTTGGTCCATGTGTATATTTTCTAACAGTGAATGTCATATGTTCGAAGTTTCTTAGGTCTTCTTGATATACTACCTATGGAATCAAATAAACCTTCTTCTTCATTTCTTTTATGATAAAACTTTAAGTATCTCTATCTTCTCCACTTCTTTCCCATTACTTTCTTCTAATTCTACCCATAGATGAGCTTTTAATCCTTTTCTACAATTGAATATGTCACTTTGGTTGCCATATTCATACATTGTATGTATCTCCCAAGTCTCCCATGTTCTGGTGACTTGTGGGTTAATTTTGAAGTAGAGCTTGAAAAAATTGGAACAATTATTTCTAGGCATGTTAGCCTTTGATAAAATTTGATGTCTAAATGTTTAGTATTTTCAGAATGTTATAATTATTTAGATTAAAAAATTGCAATATTTAAGTAAAAAAGTCCTTTGAAGACCCTCAAAACATTTTGTTGTGGATATGTCACGTAATACCCTTTTTTTCCATTTGAATCCAACACAAATACACCATTTTATCTTTGCCTATAGTTTATGCCTAATAAGCCCTTGTATCATGTGTACATTGCATACAAAACTAAAGAGCTTTGGGTAAGAAAAGTATAGGCTCTTAACATACCATGGTTCATATCTATTTGAAGCATCCATCCAATGACTAGGGAACCTATTCATGATATGTATTGGTTGATGCATCTCTCTAAAAACTATTTGAAACATTCATCTCATTGAACATTGCACGTTCAGACTTTTGTGATATACTTGTTCTTCATTTTTTCTACATCATTTCTTTTGAGTGTGTACCTACATAGAGATTCCCTCTTGATGCCATGATTTCTCATGAATTTATTTAGCTAGTTTTGAGAAAACTTCCCTCTCCATTTGACCTCAAGATCTTTATCCATCTCCCTACCTCCATCTCTATAGGCACCTTAAAGTTCTTGAAATGAAGGAAAACTTCTATATTGTTTTTCATGCAATAAAGTCAAATAATTGGTATATGACCATCTATAAAAATGAAAATTATTTTTTTCCTCCTAAGGGATACCTAATTTGTATCCATACATCTAACTTTATCAAAATCCAGTGTTACCTACTTATATGTCCAGCTTCCTTGAAAGGAAGCCTTGCTTTTTTCGCCTAATTGATGAGATTCACTCTAGTTCATTAAAAATTGTTATTTTAAATTGGAAATATTACTTGAAAGTTCAGTCTTTTGCATTTATTTCATCCTCTAAAACAATGATGTGACAAAATTCTTATGTGGGAGATATCAATCTCCTCTATAGGCATGTTACCAAAAGTAAAGTAGATGGTATGAGAGGGGACTAATCTCACCTCCATTATAAAAAATATTCCTATCTTATTCACTTATTATATTACATTAAGTACATCCTTTCGACTAAAAAACATTCGCCTTCATTGAAATTGTTTTGATGTCCCTTTTCAACTATTTGTCCAAATGCGAAGATCTCCATGAGGGTACATGGTGGGCATATTTCAATTTCTAATCCAAACATAAATATCTTTGCATGTATGAACTTTTGATATGTGTCATCTCTTTTTCTACTTGACCTTACATTCGATGTGTGGGGAGATATAAAAATGTCCATATTTTAGCTCATATGATTGCTATATGCACAATTTATATATGTGGGGACATATAGAAATGTCTATTTTTATAGCTTATATGATTTCCATATAAAAACTTTCATACATCTCTTTGGGATATGTGCAATATTTTGTTCTACTTAACCTTATGTTGTATGTGTGGGGAGATATAAGAATTTCCATATTGTAGCTCATATGATTGCTATGTACACAAATTTTCAACATAGAATGTCTAAATTCTATGTTGAAAAGCCCCCATGCATCACGGAAAAAAGAAAATCATTATTTCATGTGGTAACATTATGTTCCTTATTAACTTGATTCATTTTAAATTCAGATTTTCCTTCTTGGTCGTATCTCTAATAGCATTCCCTTGTAAAGTGCCCAATTTTTCAGCATATCTAGCAACCTTCATGGATGAATCTCTATTATGTCCTTTGGTTCCTCTTGTCCCTGATCCTCCTCTTCCACTTGAGTTTCTTCATCCACTTGATTTTCTTGATCTTGAATTGAATCTTCCTCTCCCCTTATTTTGTGCATCCCTTTTTTCTTGGTAGCTTTTGAGTTACCAACATATGATTTCTCTTTAATTTTCCTCTTTCTTTGTTCATCTATTTAGGGAGCATCAATGCCACTAATTTCTAAAAACTTGAAGAGAAACATTCACATATATAAAGATGTGAAGTGTTTCCATCTATCCTCATATTTCAACCCACTCATAGTATATGCAACTAGTTGATGATAATTTGAGGGCATCAAAAAATTCTTTAACTCTTAATATCTGTTGGTGCATATGGAAAACCTAAGTGCTTGATGCTATGCATAGGACTTCATATGAGCATTGAGTTAAAACCTTGTGCATACAAATGCATTAGTTGATCGAGTTCTAGGGTTAAAGTCATGCATTACTTTTACCAAGAGTAAAATAGTAATTGAGAGGGAATATCGTGAAGTATTGGGAGCCAAAGCCCATAACCATATTTGAATTCAAAATTCAAAATGACACCTTAAAGCATGGAACATTTTTAGGTAGATTTAATCAACATTTATCTCAAGAAAAGTGTATTTATACATTATGACTTGGTCAAGGGTAAATGACCTAAAAATCATACTCTTCGAGTTCATATTTTACTTATCACAAATCTCGTGGGGTCCTCCAAAAACTCTTTGTATCATATCTTACTTAGCAATACATTTACACCATATTTCTTTAGCTACATTGCTCTCTATTCCCTATTACAATACATTGCTTGAAGTATATCATATTGTATGAGTGATTGCATCAAGTACATGACCTTATTGTTTAGTATTGATTTTATTATTAGTCATTGCCTTTGAAGTCTCATGGTCATTGGAGTTGAAAGGTAACCAATCCTTTGCCCTTTACATAGATAAACGCAAAGGTAAAGATAACAAAGGAAAAGGCAAAAAAAATATGATGATGAAGGAAGTACCTCCCAAGTTGACTTTGCAAGTAGAGGTAGAAGCTCAAGAGGAAGAGGCAGAGGAGGTAGAAAAGGAAATGAGAGATCTCAAAGGTCTGCACCTTATGACATATGTGGATTTTCCAACCACATCAGAGAAAAATGCTTCAAAAATCCAAGAATTGGAGAGGAAGAGGATACAACAAAGTTAAAGTGCTTGAAAGGAAGAGGAAGAAGAAAACTATTGCCTTAAGTAATGAAGTTTGCTTCAGCTAACCAACATAGAACCTTCCATTTGAGACTTGAAATCTTTGGTTGACCTTATAAGCTTCATTTTAGTGCAATACAACGCCTTGTTTTCTTTGTAACATCACTATGAAGCATATGGTGCAAAACAGACTACTTGCACATGAAGCATCTTGCAAAGATCCTTCTAATTATGGATGAATGTGCTACTTAAAATCACCTTCTTTACAACTGACAAAAGTCCTCTTAAAGTATGATTCCCTATAGAGTTGACAATGTATTATGCATCAGATTATAATTTGTTAACAAGGCATGATCTAAATATGAGATTAACATCCTCAGATGGTCAAGTATGCATATGCATGTGTGTATGTATGTATATGCATATGCATGTGTGTATTGTTAAACGTTTCATCGTTACTTCTACTTTCAGACTCAAGTACTTCAAGTTCAGCCGGTTTCGAATCTTCTTAACCGCAAATGTTCTCTTAGCCACGTGGGTCCTTGGGAGTGGTAGGGGTCTGTTAGACAGAGGCCCTGTACTATTTTCCCAAATTAACATACAATCCTAATGTTATCCCGTTCTTAGCTCAGTGTCCATCCCTGAACAACGGAAGACTGTTCAGTGTACTGGAATTAGAACTTCAGGACTGAGGGTAGCAATCCGGTTACTTAAATTATGAGCAAAATATACTTCAGTAACAATGTCACCTAATACGTACTTCGTCAGAGCAGATAGGTATACCAACCAGACATTATACCTTAAAGTTACGAGGACTCATCGTATGTTAAACTCGAACAACCAATCTCCTAATAACAAACGGCTAACCATAAACTAACGATATCCTACTCATATTCAGACCATCACAGCTACTAATCTTCCCGTGGTCAGAATCAACAGCAAATGTAGACTACGGTATCGAATTCGGTCACTTACAGAAATGCTAACAGACAATTAGTTCGGGATTACTTTTCACGTTCCCTACTCCGCTGAAGAATTGACAAATAACATACAGCACTTGATAACGCTCAGAGACACATTTAATCACTACCGAACAGACTCGTAACACAATACAACTGATTCGCAACTCTGTAACAAGGTGAGAATAATCGACTTGCCGGAGTACAGACGGAACAGAACAAAGCAGAACTTATCTTCTCAACAACATACACGCTCACACAATACATTTTCAGTCCTACCCAAAACGATGCTCAATCAAACGACACATTGCAATTCCCGCAAACGGGGCGCCCTTCCACTCTTTTCTCATTGCCTTAAATAGAGGATTTTTTTACAAGAGTGCGCACTTCTGCAGTTACCTGCGCATTTCCTGAAAGATTCTTTTTTCATTTAAGCTACCTGTCCTAGTACTTTTGTCCTTGTTCGGCGACCGTCCAACACTTTTACATTTAAGACACCTGCCCGAGTTCATTTGTCCTTGTTCGGCGGCCCTCTAACACTGGCACGCACGGTGGACTCGAACCCGCAGGTGCATTATCGACTTCGACATTCTTTTGCGTTGCCTGTAGGCCTATTCCAGAGTTCGGCTCCCGAATCATTTCTGACCGTACTTGTTCAAGTGGAGGAACAAGTATAGCAAGCCATCTCCTACGAAAAAGTGTCCAAATACTTTGAACACGACTATCCAATTGCTGTTTTAATAAATCTATGTCCACAGTCGTCATTACTGTGGCATTCAGTTCTACGCCTTCATCTTTTAATATCTGCCTTTCCAATTCCTGCAAGACCTGTATTCTTGAATGCAAAATTTCATTTTCTGCTTGCAGGTTGGCATTCATGTATATGCATGTGTGTATGTATATGCAATTTGTGTGTGTATGTATGTATGCATATGCATGTGTGTATGCGTGTATGTATATGCATGTGTCTATGCATATGCATGTGTGTATGTATGTATGTATATGCATATGCTTGTGTGTATGTATGTATGTATATGCATGTGTGTATGTATGTATGTATATGCATGTGTGTATGTATGTATATGCATGTGTGTATGTATGTATATGCATGTGTGTATGTATATGCAATTTGTGTGTGTATGTATGTATGCATATGCATGTGTGTATGTATATGCAATTTGTGTGTGTACGTATGTATGCATATGCATGTGTGTATGTGTGTATGCATATGCATGTGTATGTGTGTATGCACATATGTGTGTATGTATATGCATGTGTGTATGCATATGCATGTGTGTATGCATATGCATGTGTACTATATGTGTGTATGCATATGCATGTGTATGTGTGTATGCACATATGTGTGTATGTATATGCATGTGTGTATGCACATACGTGTGTATGCATATGCATGTGTATGTGTGTATGCACATATGTGTGTATGTATGTATGCATATGCATGTGTGTATGTGTGTATGTATATGAAATTTGTGTGTGTATGTATGTATGCATATACATGTGTGTATGTGTGTATGCATATGCATAAGTGTATGTGTGTATGCATATGCATGTGTATGTATGTATGCACATATGTGTGTATGCACATATGTGTGTATGTATATGCATGTGTGTATGCATATGCATGTGTGTATGCATATGCATGTGTGTATGCATATGCATGTGTATATGCATATGCATGTGTGTATGCATATGCATGTGTATGTGTGTATGTATATGCATGTGTGTATGTATATGCATATGTGTATGTACGTATGTATATGCATATGCATGTGTGTATGACTGTATGCACATGCATGTGTGTATGTATATATTGCAACTTGTGTGTGTATGTATGTATACATGCATGTGTGTATGTGTGTATGCATATGCATGTGTGTATGTGTGTATGCATATGCATGTGTATGTGTGTATGCACATATGTGTGTATGTATATGCATGTGTGTATGCATATGCATGTGTGTATGCATATGCATGTGTGTATGCATATGCATGTGTGTATGCATATGCATGTGTGTATGTGTGTTTGCATATGCATGTTTATGTGTGTATGCACATATGTGTGTATGTATATCCATGTGTGTATGTATATGCATATGTGTGTTTATGTATGTATGCATATGCATGTGTGTATGCACATATGTGTGTGTATACATATGTGAGTGTGTATGTATATGTATATGTCTCTCTCTCTCTCTCTCTTTATGTTTCTCTAGGTCTCTCTCTTTCTTTCATCTCTCTCTCTATGTCAATCGAAAACAAAACAATCACTTACATCAATGTAATTGTTTGGATCGTTGTCATCAAAGTCCACTTAATGTGTTGTCCTTCGTCGAATTCCAAAGAACTCCAAAATCTCTTGCAAAACTAAAGAGAAGAGAAATTAGAAAAGGGAAAACATAAAGAAAGAGTAAAGAGTGCTACAGTATGTGCAATACTTACCAAAACTTCAGATCTAGAGAAATAGAGAGGTGTGCGTAGAGAGAGAGAGAGACAAAGAGTGAGAAATAGAGAGATGTAGCTCGCGTGTGCAAACTCGATAGTAGCAGGCTTTGTTTCAAAATGCGATGAATGTCGAATTTTTTCTCTCGGGTCCGAGAAAAAAGATTGCATCAGTAAATTATTGGAAACTACCAATGCTTATACCGATGCTCATATCAATGAAGTAGTTTCCGATGCGTATATTGCCTCTATGGTTTTTCAAGGGTTTTCAACGGTCATATCGACACCGATGCGTGATCATCGATATGCACAACGTCAGTATGCCCCTGATATGTTGTAGTGCACGTTTTCATCTATGTGATAGGTACTGGTTACACTGATATAATATGTGAGGGACACTTTTAGTGAGTTGTCCTAGATTCATCTACTGATAGTGATGGCACATTTGTTTCCTTGCCAACTCACTCATTCATGGACATTAGGGTTTTCTTTATGTATTTTGCTTTATATATTGTATTTGTTGTATTTTTGTATTATTTCATTCTTGTATATTCTCTTTATGTAATAGAAGAAGAAGAAGAAGAAGGAGGAGGAGGAGGAGGAGGAGAAGAAGAAGAAGAAGAAGAAGAAGAAGAAGAAGAAGAAGAAGAAGAAGAAGAAGAAGAAGAAGAAGAAGAAGAAGAAGAAGAAGAAGAGGAAGATCATTCTTCCTTGCCTCAATCTGTGTGTGCTCCTCTCTTTGTATGTGAGAGTGTGTGAGAGCTCTCTTCCTTATTTCGTTTCTCTTGACAATAATAGGTGACTACAAGGGCAATCGTTTTTTGCAACTTGCTATTGTTGAACTCTTTTCAAGCCACATTTTCACCATGTGGTTCTTATGATGCGTAGATCTCAATAGCACTTCAACTTTTCAAAAAATAGCAGCTTTACAATTTGAGGAGGTTTTGTGGGTATCCTACCTCCACCTTCTCCTAGTGTATCAAGCACACCTCCTCATCATGAAGTCATGAATCTTCATATAGAATTTTTGAATGCAAAAAAAGAGGTATTTAGTCAAAATAAATGAGATATACAAAAAATTAAGATTCAAAACACTTATATATTTGAGATGTATGGACATTTGTATGCATGTATATTTGTATGTATATGTGTATATGTGCATGCAAGCCTTCTGCGCGAAGATTGTCCGGTCATTTCGATGTGAACACATTTTATTCTTCAAATTAATATATATTTATAAATTGGTCAAAAAGAAAAGAGATTCACAGTATTTCAAGCGTATTTTCCACGTAACCTTATATATTCTCTCTCTCTCTCTCTCTCTCTCTCCCTCGCCTTTTCGCTCTGCCGTCCATTTAAAAGGCTACGTGATCTGCATGAAACGGCACACTGCAAGAAGCTCGGTCCCAGGCAGTTATCAAGGGACACACTTTCTTTCGACGAGAAGAGCTTCATTCCACTCTCCATTGCTCTTCTCAATGCAGCTCGGAAGGGAGTACGATGAGATGGCAAGAGTAGACACCAACACTGTCGACGAAGATGAAAACGTCTTCTTCTTTGATAAGAAGCCCAGGCTATGCAGCTTTGAAGAGACTCTCCTTCTTGGCGACTTTTGCAGCTTCCGAGACTCGCCATTGGGAATGGATTTCCATAGTCATTTTCATCAGCAAGCTGATCATAGCTCAAGTACGAGCAGTACACCGACAGGAGAGAACCCGTCCATGCTTGGAGGGGCAAACGCTCCTTTTCACCATATCCATCATCATCTCCATAATCAGAATGACCATGTGATCGACCATGCTCATTCCCCTCTAATGACCATGAACAGCTTCTATGGCTCCTCCTTCGGCAAGATACTGCTTTGTGACGAAGTTGGTAGTGTAGGAGAGCAAACGCTAGGACTCACAGATGAGCCTTCCGAGTCTGATTGCTACTCGTCCTGTCCCACGTCTCTGGTTACTTCCTGTGTACGATCGGATCCGTCCCTCGATCCTCAGTAAGTCCTTGATGATTCTTGGAGATGCGTGTTGTGGTCCCCGCTAATTCTTTTGTTACTCACACAAACGCACATTTTGAGAGAGAGAGAGAGAGAGAGAGAGAGAGAGAGAGAGAGAGAGAGAGAGAGAGAGAGAGAGAGAGAGAGAGAGAGATCTTTTAATGGCCGTTCATTGCGTCATGGACTTTCGTGATTCCAAACAGTCTGCAGGAAGCGGGCTCTCAAATTAACGGCGTGGCATAAATACTCGTAACGTGATAAAGTAGTTTTTTCTTTAAGCTTTAGCGTTCGTAAACTGAATGAGCTTGAGCTTCATAATTCCTAAAGTATACTGTTTATCGACATGAAAGATACAGTTTGTCACACAGACTGGTGCGGCAACGTAGAAAACGTATCAAATTGTTCGGGTTCACTGGATTAAGAATTTACCATGCACATGTTTTCTCGCATAATTCAGCTAAGTTAATACTTATAGGAACCCCTGATTGACAGCTCAAAATAATATCAAATATCAAAGGTTTGAACAAACACCAGAAGAAAGAAGTGAGTATTTGCAAGATTTGAAGTCTAGAACAAGAGCTGGGTCTGATTACCAAGACATGGAATGTTGGTCTAGAAAGTTTGCTTCAAGTTATGATTTTTATTTGCTGTTCTAGTGCTTCAAATAAATATAATATATAACCTTTTCACTGTTTATACTTTGGCGGATGTTCTTACTATCGTTTTCAATCGACAGGTTTTTTGAATTTGGGACCGTCCATATTCCGATGTTTCTGCAACAATGTGATGCTGCCCTTCTGGATGCGTTGAAATCTTGCAATAGGCCTTCTCTTGAACTTATTGCCTACCACAGTGAGTTCTTTTACTTCAAATCACTTAGTTACGTAAACTTTAATGTCAAGAAGCACGTCGAGCTGTTCTCTGCATTGACGAAGTTTCAGTGTGATCATCAATCCTATCAACTAATGTCATATGGTGTAGGCATTATGAGTCACAATAACAATATTATACCTCATTGTGCACTTCCAAAGAAATCCTCAGCATGTATCTAGTCTTCACGAGTTAATCATGCACTGTTATTTCAACTACTGAATAATGCTTGTAACTTAAATCCATGCAGTCGGTGATGGCACAACTGCATCGCAATACAACTGGGTCGAGTTAACTGAAGGTGGAAGCTGTACGTATGGATCTCAACAGAAGCCTATGACCCCAAGTTACAAACCTTTGATCGATGAGCTGATGTAAGCATAGCTCAATTGATTGCACTTCCCTAAAACATTTCATGTAGGAAAGGAGAGTGACATTTATAAAAAGTTTTGAATAGCTTTCCATTTGTTTCCAATTTTGTTCTCCACACAAATATACGTCATCAATAAAATTGTTATCTTTTTCCGGAATACTCAAGCGGTAGTAAGATGATAATTACCTCTAAGCCTAACGGAGAATGCTGATGAACCTACCGTTGCTGGCTTAGTAGCTTGAATGAAGCACAAGGTCAGTTGCAAGTTATCATTACACCTTCACCTGAGCTGGAGTTTGACCTGGAAGGAACAGTAGACATCAAAGTTTTCCTGAAAAGGCAGAGAGATGATGAAGTGCTAGTACTTAAGGAACTTCTGAAGGAAATTTTTCCTCAGGACTATGAATTACGCAACTACTTGCAGCAAGTTGAAGAGATGAAGATATGGTCTGAAAAAACAGAGGACTGGACAACCTTCTCTGGTTTATTGAATGACCTTGAGAGCAATGAATATATCGAGGCTCCCCATCCAATCGGTCTGTCGGTTCCTCTTAGGTCATACCAGCTACAATCCTTACAGTTCATGCTGGACGCGGAAAAAAGAGAAGGAGGACTGTTAAGCATCAACTACCGCAAGATTCCCACTGTTCCTACATCATCAGAAGATCTGATGTACTCTGCAACGTTGGGGCACTTGATGGCATTTAGAAAGGGATCATCGTGTGGAGGATTTCTTTGCGAGGAAATGGGACTCGGCAAGACATTAGAGGTAAAATCTTTTCCTGCCCGAGGAGCTCCTTTATATGTTTTGGCTGACATTGTGTGCTTCCCTACTCATAATACTTGCAGATATTGGCCTTGATCCTTTCGAATCCTTGCCCAGCAGAGCGAGCATCAGTTCCAGGTTGCTCTCGAGGGACACTTGGTATGGACTTTTCCGCACTGTTTTTTATTCTACTCGTCGTGCAGTTCAATCAGATTAACATAATATCGCTGTTGCTTACACATCAATCCGCCTATGCAGTTGTATGTCCGGTATCCATAGTCGGGCAATGGGCTAATGAAGTGAAAAGTAAATTGGCTGCAAACCTTAGTATCTATATGTATCATGGTTCTAAGAGGTAGAGTACAAATTATGCAGAGTCTTGCGCAAGAAACCATGAATGTTCCAAACATCATCAAAGCTGTATTCCTTTTGCAGGATTCGGGATCCGAAGAAGCTGTCAAAGTTTGATATTGTATGGACTCTATCCGAAGAGCTTCTTTATCTAATCGTTTTAACTTCAGCGAGTATTACAAAAGTTTTGCCTATTAAAAGTTTTACACCCACTTTATTATTATTCCCGGATACTGCAATTCGATTTTAAATACCATTTTACTGGTTTTCCCTTTTTTGTCAAAGATTAACTATGGGCTAACCGTATGAAACTTTATCGTGCAGGTTATAACAACCTACGCTACTCTAGGCAGTGACTTTAGCAAAGCAACCCAGGCGACCCGTCACGGATCTGGATTCGCTGAACAATTCTGCCCTCTTTTGAGTGTGAACTGGTGGCGGATTGTGCTAGATGAGTCTCATACGGTACAGTTCAGTGAGCTTAGTATATTGGTGTTTTTTTCTATAGAAGGATTTATTAACCTACCTGGCAGACACAAATATGAATAGAACCTTTGTTTCTAATTCATGCATGCAGGACTTCTAAGTTTATGCAAGTGATAGCACTCTTTAGACATACTCATGCATCTGTAGCTACAAATCAACGATTTTGTGGGATTCTTCAAACTTGTTAACGGAAGACTTTACACAGGTAAAGGATCCAGCACCATTACATTCACGAGCCTGTGCGAGGCTTAAGGCAGAGAGACGCTGGTGTTGCACAGGGACTCCTATCAATACAAGCATATATGATCTTTATGGGCAGGTTAGGAAGGATTTGCATTATTTGAATTTGAACCTTTCACAAGATTAATTCTATAATAATAATGTCTTGTTGCAGTTTCTCTTCTTGAAACTTGAACCCTTGGATAATAAGGATATTTTTAGGAGAAGAATCGGTAGACCATATGAGCGCCATTGCAAGAACGAGGATCAGACGGTGCTTTTATGGACACTGAACAAGGTAGCGCCAGCTTTTTAATATCAATGTCCTTGATATTATGCTTCTTATCTGTCAAATCTTGCTAGTTGCTCACAGAAGGCCATAGCCTACAACTAGAACTGTAGACTCAAGTGTAGAATTATATGCTCAATTAAAGGCTATGAATCCCTAAGAGAAGTAAAAGTTTCAATGCATCTCGTGTGCTCGTGTTTAAGGCAACAACAATGATTGTACAACGAGAAAGGATGGTAATTTGACGTCTGTAAGGCCGATAGCATATTGCCCTTACAGAAATATCGCTGCTTTTCCAAATCAAGTCTTCGTTTGACATCAAGCATGTTCTTGTGGTGTCATTAAAGTGGAGCTTCCTCCGAGTTTTCACCAGTAAATAATCATTATCAGAGATCTACTTAGTCAGAGTCAAACTTCAAATATCTTATTTTACAGATGATGATAAGGCATACCAAGCGGCAAAAACTCAATGGAAGAGAGCTTCTCAAACTACCACCTAAGAGTGAACAAGACATAGTCGTTACATTTTCCCCTGAAGAACGAACTGCGTATGATGCGGTTTATCATAAAGTTCTAGCCAAGTTTGAGCAGTTTAGGTCTTGGGGACCGACCATTGTTAGCAAAAATATACTTCAGATCATGTCCTTACTACTACCTCTTCGCAGGTATTGATGTCTATATGGCCTTGAACATGATTTAGATATTAAAGTGCAGTTGGGAATTAACTCTACGCGCTTTTACAGGAAGGTTTTGCGCAGTATCTCCATAATTTACATGGTCTGAATGATTTTGCAGGCTTTGCAGTGGTGGGTTTATATCAAATTTTGAATTAAATGCTATGGACTACGTCAAGCGGGACCATCACATCACACCGCTTCTGGATTCTTGTTCCGAGCCCGGAAGGCAAGGCCAAATAAGTGGAAGGGATACAGATCACTTGGATGGAGAATGTGGAATGTGCTTAGAGATCATGGAGTGTCCTACAAGGACTCCATGTAATCATTGGTGGGTAAAATATTCAGGATGATTCTATCTCCTAAGGAATCAGCTTTCATTCAGTTCATATACTCGGGTCATTTAATTTTCCGAAATAGATATGTTTATAGGCTGCGCAGCCAATGTGGCTCAAACTACTGTATAAAGATATCTTTAAGTGCCTTCTTATTTATTATCCACTGTAAATTCAGGTTTTGTTTAGAATGTGTGACATCGGCTTTGGGAACTGGATCTCAAAATTGTCCCACCTGCCAATGCTTCCTTATAGCAGAGCAGCTAGAAACGTTTGATAAACCAGAAGAATTTTCACTAGTTGATCCCGATGTGTCGGTTGCAACCCCGCTTGGAAGTAAAATAGAGGATGGTGGCACAGTTGCAGGTGTGCACATGGATTCTAAGCTCAGGACTTTGCTTGCGGACTTGGCTAAAGTTAGAGAGGAGAATGCAGGCGCCAAGGTCCTTATATTTAGCCAGTTTACTCAAACCATTGCATGGCTAAAGAATGAGTTCAAGAACCAAGGCATTACATACCGTTTCATAAGTGGAGATATGCCGATGAAGAAGCGTGCTCAAGCCATTGAGGCATTTCAAAAGGTGAAGAGATCTCACTTGATTCGCGCATTGATTACTAAGACCAATATTTTTCAATATTAAGAGTTTGGCTGCATGACACAGGATCCTCCAACGACAGTATTTCTACTCTCAATCCGCACTGGTGCTGTTGGGTTGACACTCACAGCAGCCTCTCATGTGTATATGGTATGCTCATTTAAGCGTTTTTGTGGATGAAAAAAAAAAGTGGAATTTTCTCTTTGACAGCACACTTGCATGGCTTATCACTATTTAGAAATCTTAAATAAAGATTTTACATCTTTTCATGTTCTGACTTTTTTCTTTTCTTTCAATCACGGATTCAGCTTGAGCCTTGTCTCAATCCAGCTGTAAGTTCTCAGTTCCAAATTTTCTCCACTGTTTTAAGCTTGAAACCTTACGAAGTGCCGTTTATTTCCTTTTCGCTCTTTCTATAGCTCGAAGAGCAGGCCGTCGGGAGATGCTGGAGAATGGGCCAGGAAAGACCTGTTGTCATCAAAAGGTTTCAATTTGGTTCCTGATATTCAGGACACTACTTTCAGTTTCGTCTTCGTAGTTTTTCTTATACATTCTCACACTTCCTCTTCCCCAAAATCCGTTTCAGGCTGTACGTTGAAAATTCTGTGGAGGCAAACATTCTGAAGCTTCTTAAAGCACGGTACTCAAATCATGTGAAGCTTCCTAGTAATACACCTGATAATATAGAAGCTTCTACAAGGTAAGTCCTAGTGCTCCTGGTTCAAATTGCAAGGATTTGCTTCTCTGAAAGTCATGTTTATGGACTGATCTGACCGTTCAACACTTACAGAATGAAAACTGGAAAGAATAGCGTGACAGATGTTGCGGGATGCATAAGATCAGATAAACAAAATCTGAGGCTCAGCGAGTTTGAGATCCTCTTCTCCTAGATTTCGTGTTGAGACCGAATTCGGGAATCTAAAGCAGAACGGCATTTTGTGGAGATTCCTTGAAAGAAGGCATCAATCGATGGCTTATTCATAGGCAAGGATCCATCATCGCCAGCTTAGATGCACTCTCCGGTGAATCAATCACTCTTCAAAGAAGGAAAATGCATCAAGAAAGGTTGGAATGCTTGATGGTGCAGTTACGGCGATTTTGAAAACGAAAAGGGGAGAAACTCGGGGACTGTGTTGTGCAGTTACGCGTCAACTTGGTCTAGAAAAGCCTGACAGTGTCTCCATGGAAACAAGCTTCCTGGAAAACATCTCTACTTATCAGGTGGACAGAAAAACTCGCGCATATTGGTGTCCATACATACAATGTTGCGATTACCGAAGTCCATCAATAAGTCCATCAATACACTTCCATATACATATCCTGCCTCGTACGATGTGGATCCTTTTGCTTATATTCGGGCCACTGATATGCACGGAGTGTTAAGCAAACCAAATTTAATATATTTGTGTATAGCATGCAGGTGAAGAATTACACTTCGTACATGGACAACACCTAACTAAGGTCAGCCCCTAAGAGTGGAAAGACCCTTGTCAACCTGAGCAACCGAATAAGGCTGAAATCTGTGGTCGTTCTTTCGCCTGTATAAACATGCGACAGGTTTCTGAATCCAACCTTACTTGAGAACGGTAGAGAAAAACACTTTCCTGACTCCGCGATGTTATTTGAAGAGCCCATCCGCATTCTAGTCACTACACGCAGGGCAATTCATCCTGGTTAACATTGGAAAACTAACCAGTTGTTTAACTTATTTCCGTGTGCTATAATCCCGGCTATGAAAATGGTGTGACGTACTTTGCACAACTGATGTACTGAGAGTCCGTCCTCAAGGTCTTAACTGCTTGCATCGCTTTAGATACATAAAGCAATGAATTTTCGCCGCTCAGGTCGTTGTATATTAGCCATCTCCGTGTAATACTCTCCGGCCTGAGATGTATCTTTGCATCCTCTGTGGAAGCAGGTGTATTGAAATACTGTTGTATCAAATTAATGGAGAGAAATCTAATGACTATAGCTTCCAATCTGGACGCAACAATAAGATTCATAGCTCTACATAATCTACTTATGAACTCTGTAGATGCTTTAGGCCCGGCTATCAGAACGGATTCACCGCCTGGAAGTATTAAGCAGCTCTGAATCGAATAGTTTACATTTGAGAAAGGAATTTAGATGTTTGTCGGCCCTGATGGACTTACCTGATGTACATTCAAGAAACATGTCGGTCGTAAAGCTCTTTTGCAGGGTTGCAACGGTTTGGACACACAAAACAATGAATTGTAGCGGCTCAAGGCTCACGTTGCTCTACATTGTATCCATTTTGAATGTAATATTCTCAGGCAGATATACCATCGATGACATGAATCTTCTTACTCGAAGGAGCTGCGTTGAGATCATGTTATATCAAACATTGGCGAGGGTAATTCTGATAGTCAGATTTTCCATCTGGACGCATCAATAAAATATTTCATAACCAGCTTTAAAATTTGTTTTGCATAATTCACTTACAACTTCAGCATTTGAAAAGAAAAGAGGATGTTCCGCAGAAGCTTACTCTCCCTGATAGCATGATTTAATTTGAAAGTAGAAATGAAGATCATGGGCCATAACTTGAATTAATTTGAAATTACAACTAATTCTGATGATATGATCTTTCCATTTGGACGCATCAATAAAATTCATAATTAGCTTTAACATTTGTTCCGCATAGTTCACTTATAACCTCATCATTAAAAAAAAAAAGGAGAAAGTTCTGCTGAAGCCTACTCTCCTCATAGCTTGAATTAAATTGCAAGTACAAGTGAAAGTGGGCGATAGCTTGAATTAATTTGAAAGTTCAATTGAAGGTAGGCATAGTACTCTTGAGAACCCAATTAGCTTGAATAAATTTGAAAGTACAAGTGAAGGTGGGCATAGTGCCCTTGAGACTTCAGTGTCCCACAAAGCACGAAAGATTAAGAAGACTGCCAAAAGGCAATTACATGAGAAGCAACCCAAAGGAAGTAAATATTTTTCACTTGTGTAAGGCCCAAATCATGCCCAGCCATTGCCTTCAAGTGCACCCTTGCCTGAGAGGGTTGAACCTTCAAGTGCACCCTTGCCTCAAGAAGGGCGAGACCCAACCATCTCACCCTACAAGCACAAATAGAACCAACACACTTTTTTATTTGCTTGGTTATTTGGCATTGATTGTAACTATAAGTTATTCTAAATCATGCCTTTTTTTGAAATAGCTATAAGAAAATTCTACAAAACACAAATGCTTTTGTGCTCACTACATCGTTATTTCTTATACATACACACATACATACATACATATATACATACATACATACATATATACATACATACATAAATACATACATACATACATACATACATACATACATACATACATACATATATACTTACTTACTTACTTACTTACTTACTTACTTACATATATACATACATACACACATACATACATACATACATACATACATACATACATACATACATACATACATACATACAATATGCATACATACATACATACATTCATACAACCATCTCACCCTACAAGCACAAATAGAACCAACACACTTTTTTATTTGCTTGGTTATTTGGCATTGATTGTAACTATAAGATATTCTAAATCATGCCTTTTTTTGAAATAGCTATAAGAAAATTTTACAAAACACAAATGCTTTTGTGCTCACTACATCGCTATTTCTTATACATACATACATACATACACACATACATACATACATACATACATATATACATACATACATAAATACATACATACATACATACATACATATATACTTACTTACTTACTTACTTACATATATACATACATACACACATACATACATACATACATACATACATACATACATACATACATACATACATACATACATACATACATACAATATGCATACATACATACATACACATAGCACATACACATATGTACTTACACATGTACATACATACACACTTCTATACTTACATATGTACATAGATACATACTTACTTTCTTACATACATACACACATATCTACATACTTATTTACATGCATACATACTTACGTACATATATACACACAAACACACACATACATACATAAATACATACATACATACATACATACATACATACATACATACATACATACATACATACATACAAACATACATACGTACATACATACATACATACATACATACATACATACATACATACATACATACATACATACATACATACATACATACATACATACATACATACATACATACATACACACATACATACATACATACATACATACATACATTCATACATACATACGTACTTACATATGTACATACATACGTACATACATACATACATACATACATACATACATACATACATACATACATACATACATACATACATACATACATACATATGTACATACGTACATACATACATACATACATACATACATACATACATACATACATTCATACATACATACGTACTTACATATGTACATACGTACATACATACATACATACATACATACATACATACATACATACATACATACATACATACATACATACATACATACATACATACATACATACATACATACATACATACATACATACATGCATACATAAACAAAAAGACATGAAGTAAAGACAATGAGCTAGAATGGGCCCACAAATTTTTCATTAGGGCCAAAAAGTGAATACCATATCTCTTGGGAAGAGGCCAAGCAATAAGAGGAATTTATAGTAAAGAGAATTGGAATTAAGAGGCACCAACTCCCACATCCTTGCATTAGGGGAAGTTGTAAGTAGCATTATTTACTTCTATGCATAGAATAAAAATGTCCTAAATTTTTTTAATACCCAAAAGCCTACTGCGAAGAAGAGCGGTTCTTCTTGATGGCCATTAGGATACTCCTCTCGTATTCATCTCAACTATTTGTGTGATTTCAAATTTATATTATAAGCATCATATAGAAAGATTATTTGTGCATCTTTTGTGACTATGAGTATAGGTGTGCTTTATATCAATTACTCGTTAGTCATTGATGCAAGTGCACATAAAAAGGTATTAATCATATGATTTTACCATCTAGGAAGACAATAGGAAGAATGCATACACCTAGTGCACAAAGACGTGAAAAGTGGAATGAGGAACATTGATAGAAAAGTGTCAACAAAAGATTGCATTAGTTCTTCAAAGCTAATCTCAAAAACTCTTTTTGATACTCTAAGTGAGTCAAAGAGTGAATATGAAGACGTGATATTCCATAAACATGGATGAGATTCCTTATTCAAGGTAGAGGGTGATTTTGATGCCACTCTCACCTATGAGAAAGGTAGCAGGCATGGTGCTCCCTTATTCAAGGACCCATGGGATCATACCTTGATCAAAATAAAGAGCACCAATGCTAGAGAGAGTTTGAGCCACCATCCTTCTATGAAGAAAGAAGGTAATGTTTATGTGCATAAGAGAGCGTATTGTATGTTTTCCATGAAAATATTAAGAAATTTGATGAATTTAGAAACAAAATCCAAGATGAATTTCAATCACTTTTAGTGGTCGATCTAGTGGTTTAAAACATGTCCACCTAGAGAGTCGTTAGGATTGATTACCAAGAACAGATCTATGTGGCATGGACCTTTTTCTTGACCAAGCTTTTATTGGGTTCACAAATGAGAGAATTCTATTACTCCATGGCACTAAGGAAGCATTCAGTGGAATCTTCCTCCTATAGGTGGGTCAGATGCATCTTTCTTGAAAGCCTATGAACTTAGATATTCTAAAGTTCCAACCATGGTAATATACGAGAATCCAACAATCAAGGGAGAGTTTTGGGCCTTATTCTAAGATTTGTAGGATAAATATCTACATCAAGTTCAACCTATATTTGTGAGTGGTGTGGCTAGACTTGAGAACATCACTCCCCGATTCACTAATCACCAAGCAAGAGTTTCTCAAGACCAAGTGTATTTGAGATTCAATCAGAATAGGGATAATATTCCACATGTAGAAATTCAAGGTATAAAAAGGATTAATGAAGCAAAGGCAAAATCTTCTAGAGCATCAAATGCCAATCAAAAGATCTAATTTGGATAGGAGGTTAAGGCCTACACAAGTGACCAAGTATATGAGAGATCTGCATGATAGATATGGAGATCCTTGTGATCACATCATAGAATTCAAAAAATTTCTTCATGCAAATTAGCTGGACGACTTTGTTATTCAACATGAAGCCTTTGGGCTTACACTCAAAGGTTTTTCTATAATGTGGTTATGACCATTACAAATTTATAACTTTTCAAACTTGAATTTATTGATAGATGAATTCATCGGAGAATTTTCAAAACAAGCATTTATACATGACCCCTCCTCCTAGATCCATAGTTTCAAACAACTAGGTTTGGAATATGTGAGACATGCCACAAAAATATTGAAGGAAAACATCACTAGATGCCCTACTCAAGAATTATCCTCATAGGAGAATATGATATCCTTATAATGGACTAACTAATCACGAGATGCTTAAATTAGTATTTACCAAGAGACCATCTACTATTGATGATTGCATCAAGGAGTGTATTGACTTGGAAGATACCCTTGAATTATCCAACAAATCTCCTAAGAAGCAATGAGAGGACTAACCAATTATCTTTCAGGTCTATACATCTCTTAATACACTCATCAAAAGTTTCTAATTGCTTCATGTATACCAAGTTCTAAAATTCCATTAAAAAATAATGAAATCATTTTTTGTTGGGTTGGCCTTTTTATGGTGGGACATCGATCCACATATTGCTTTAACCTTCTGGCTACAAGTCTTACTGACTTGGTGCTTGCTTGTTTAAAGTTGTCTATAAAAAAAGAGGTATTATGTTTTATCCCTCTCTTACTGAACTCAATAATGAAATCTTCCAAGAACTGTTCAATGTTTGAAAATCTATTGGGATCTAGGGGTTTAAACCATCTCAATGTTGTCTTCAATAATGTGAGTCCAAAAGATTGATATTGAATAAAGAAATCATCTATTTGCTCAACTTGCAACACATGATGTTTGAATTTGGCCATGTGATCATAAGGATCTCCTGATATGTCATAATGATTCCTTAGACATTTTGCTACTTGGTTGGGTGGTCAAGGAATAACTCAAACAACTCTATATACACCTAGCCCTCTTCCTTGTTGGGGTCCTAGAGGAAAGGGTGCTCTGTTCATTGTCTCACCTCCCATTTGAGAGTTTGGCATTGTACTATTGTTTGGGGTAGCAAAGTGAACATGAGGTCTAGATGGAATAATTTTCTAACTACTCTGCCCTAGAATAGGGTTTCCTTGGCTTTGTTGTTGACTTTGTGGACTTTGAGAAGTGGTTTCTTGATCCCTTGGAGGAAACACTGGAAAACCCATATATTGGATTATAGATCTCTCCATGTGTGTCTAGTTTATAACCAAAAGTCGAAACACTAGACCATGCTATTCCACTTATTACAGTGTGGTAT
Organism: Ceratopteris richardii; assembly: GCA_020310875.1. Taxonomy (NCBI): domain Eukaryota; kingdom Viridiplantae; phylum Streptophyta; class Polypodiopsida; order Polypodiales; family Pteridaceae; genus Ceratopteris; species Ceratopteris richardii. Next base: position 139,268,818 of record CM035427.1, on the reverse strand, counting down.
AAGAAACACTATATAGATAAGCTCTTAATTGACGGTGGGTTTGGTGTTAATTTGCTCACATATGCCCTTTGTCAGAAGTTAGGTTGGACAAATGTCCAACCAGCTTGGTTTTTTATCCGAATGGCTGATCAGTTTTGGGTCCATCCGATGGGACTGGTAAAACATATCCCCATTACCCTCCAAGGAGCAATCTTTCACATGACTTATGTGGTATTATATTGGCCAAAAGACACTTACAATTATAACCTCTTGTTTGACTAACCCTAGCTTAAACATTAGGGAAAAAAATGAATCCTGCATGGGCCTTTTGGATTAAAGAGTGATAAGTGATGGACCAATGAGAGGAGGGTGGTGGACACAATCTATAGCCTATAAATCACTAGGTTGAAGGGGGATGAGGGGACAAGATTCCCCTATGTTCAGGTTTTACCTCTAGAGAGAGAAAGGAATCTCGTAACTTACCTAGGCCCAAAAATTCAAAAATTTCAGAAAGTTATAAAACTCATCATAACACCATTTAATGCCCCCCCAACCACTTTTTATGATCAAAAGCATTGCATGCAGATGTTGGGTTGATAGTCTTTCCACAAGCCCGTCCTGCTCAGTTATTACGTGAGAGAGTTTTCTTTTACACACATACATATGTTTTACCCTCTTCATCAAATGATTTTGGAAGGTTAGAGATGATTAAGGTAGATTCTCTTTTAAAGCTCGAGTGGCCACAAACTGATATATGGACATTAACATCTTTGAAGCATAAGATGGTGATGGACATACACAACTCTTTGAAATTCACAAGAGTTTCAAGATCTTTAGGATTACATTGGTGTGTTCCTGTTCATTGTTTTGTATATTTATTTTAGATATTCACAATTCTAGAGACTTCAAAAATGTTCATGTTAAAAGATATCACATATGAGCACGTGGAGGGTGTACTAGGTGAAAATTGGGGACTTATAGAAGGATGCACCAAAGGGGATAGATACCTTTGTAAAATTGGTGCAATAAGCATAGGATTTTGATACTTGAAACATCATACTTCATTGTACATTAGATTCTATTATCATCATTGGATGTGTAAACTTGTTGAATGGATACCATTACAAAGTTCTAAGGGTTTTTTAATTTCATTTGAAATTAAGATAAATCTACCCAACAACAAAATGGAAGTTATTTCAGTAAATCATCATTGGACTCTTGCCAACGTGAGAGAACATCTAGTAATAATGGGATTTGAGGATTTGGATCAATCAAATTCAGAATAAAAGGGCACAAGGTAAACAACGTATGTTATTTTCTCTTTTGTTCATACAAATTTTTATATTCAAATATATTATTTTAAAGTTTTCTATTTGTTTGCAGATTGGTAAGAGGTGGAGGATAAAATTAAAGTCGTTCCTTAATGGAGTGTAGATGGAACTCAACTTTCATAGTCATAGCTCAAGAACTATTTGAGTACTAGAGTGTACACACAACTTATTTTCCATTCATAATCCTTCCTCTACTACAATGTATTTAACATGCAAGACATGTTGCATGTAAAATTTTTTATCTCAATATGATGTACAATTTGCCAAATCTTTGATTTTTCCCATGGCAATTTATTATAATTTTAAAATTTTGAGAATTTATTTTTTATATTGTGTAGGTATGGTGTATCTTATTCTGTTTAATGATTCTGTTCAATCTTTTTTATGAGCCAAAGTTTTTTTTTGAGAGTTTTGTGCATGATTCTTTTATTTGAAGGTATGATCAGTTTCATTACTAATATAAAAGCAACACTTATTCTCTCATTTCTCACTTTTGCAACCAACAAGAGCTAGAGTCACTCGCAAAGCATGCACACAAGCTAGTATCACGTGTAATGGCAGCCTCAACCTCCAGTACCCTACAACCCAAACATCCTCGAGAACTCTTCAATGAGTTCTTATAATCAACTGAGTTCAAAGGTCAAACACACTTGTATTACCTATTGTCTAGAGTCCTTGATTTAGAGAAAACAGTTCAACTTAACTTTGATGTGCTCGAGGAAATCATAGAGTTCCTTGAGTACTACATCTTGCATTACTCCATAGAAATACCACCTTATGAGGGTAAACGGGTTCCATGTGACCTTTTACTCTACATACACAAAGGTGATGAAGCCTTCATGAAGCACCTTAAGCGCATCATGGCATTTTCTGAAAATGCAAGGCACTTATTAGATGAGTCTATGCCATTAATAAAGAAACTTAACAAAAAGAAGAGGATGGGTACAAAGTACCTTTCCTACATTGCAACAACATATTTGATCATCAATGAGAAGCCCGAACCTACACCTGTCAATCTTCCCAACCTTGTCATAGGGGCCATAAATTTTGCAAAAGAGAGCATTGCAATCCACCAAGACTTCCCTAGTGGTGTTGAGGACAAACTACGTGAGCTATCAAACATGGAGGAGGCCCCCCCTTCAAATCTCAACCCCTCTGAGCCCACATTACTAGAGGTGGAAATTGAATATCTCTCCATCATCATTGTTGATGGAGAGGAATTTATTTTTCTTCATGATATTGAGAATGCATTCGGTCTACGTCTAGATGAATGCCTTAGTATTTTCTCCACAATGTCAGATGTTCCACTTGACAACACATCTGACATACTTGAAAAGAAGGCCATCCCACATGAAGATTCTGTGGTAGACACCATAGCAATGGTGTGTGAAGATATCTTAAAATATGACAACAGTTATACTACGAAAGAGGAGTTCAGTGCAGCGCGGGAGAGGATAATGAAGCACAAAGTTCCTACATCCCCCGTAGCAGAGCAGAGTGGCATGGCCCACTCTAGCATTGATCTTGATGCCCTTGGAAGAGGGGAGGAAGAAGACAAGCTTCATGATGTAAGTGTTAATTAAATTTAGTAAATGAATAATTTAAGTTAACAAAGTCAGAGCTTGAACTCTCATTTTCTTTCTTAACAAGAAGCAATTGAGTTGGACAAGTTCGCGGCAAGATCCAGTGGGGATCGAGCTTCTCGCAGAGGTGGTTCATCCTTGGCAAACTACATCGGAAAGGTACCAAAGGATGATTTTTTGATCATACATAAAGAGTACAGTGCGGATGGGCACTTCATGACTTGGTGCTTGAAGGCCCTTAACAAAATTTTGTGTCTATGTACAATTACCCAAGGCACTAATTGTTTCATTTTGGTTAGGAAATCCTTAGTTGTAACTACATTAGGACTTAACTTTAGAGGAAAAGTACTAGGGCAAATAGGTATTGCCATGGGTCTAGGAATGCAAGACTCCCATGTAATATCCAGATCTGTATTGACCTACCAGCTGCCTCAATCTCTCCAAAAGAGAAAGAAAATTGTTGAGAAATGGAAGGCAGATGAGAAATGATGTAAATATCTGGATAATACAAACTTTTTTTTTCCTATTTTGTCTTGTCCTTTGTATGAAATGTGCTTCATAACTTGAATCTACCTTTGTATCCACAACTTCTATGTAATTTTAAGTTTTTCTCTTCATCTAAGTGTTGCATATGGTTTGTGTATCTAAATTAGCATGAAATAGGCTAAAAAAGCCCCAGCCACAAAAATGTGGGAATCAGCCCTGCAAACATTTTGCAAGGCTGATTCCCACATTTCTATGTCTGGGCCGTTTTTGGCCTTTTTTAGTGTTTAAGAGGGCTCCCAAGTGTAGGATCAACTGAAATGATTTCAAATTCTCTTGCTTATGGGTGGCATCAATTGTACACTGAAGACCTAACAAGCCAAAGAGTACCTGGAGTGACTAACCTTCTATTTTATACATTCTATACATCTCATCTATACATAGGGGGCATTCAAAAGGCCATAAAATGCAAAAAAACCCCAGCCATAGAAAAGGGAGATTGAGCCCTACAAAAAATTTGTAGGGTTGAATCCCGTGTTTTTGTGGCTAGGGGTTTTTTCGCATGTAAATGACCTTTGGATACATATTAGGTTCAAATTATACATATCTAGTCAAAAAACAAGAGGCAAATGCATGCAGGTTCAACTCATTCACAAAGAGCCTTTGAGGAATCCATATATAACTGACTGAAGCAAAAGTTATTTCTATACACTTATGGTGGAGAGTCAAAGATAGAGAGAGTGAGAGAGAGAAAGAAAAAAAATACACAAAGAACATATAGGTAAAAACAAAATTTTCTATTAATCATTGTATTACATCGCGAAGTATGCCTCTCAAAGGGTACAAGATACAAATGTCATGTGTTATTTCCTCTAATTCTTCTTGCTAGCTGAATGTCCTTGGGTTGTATGGTTACTCTCTTGGCATGGATAGCACATAGGTTAGATTCCTCAAGCATGGAGATGAGGTATGCCTCAGCTGCCTCTTGAAGCAGTTCAAGTGCTATCCCCTGTATTCATAGACTTGCATAGTAGCTTTGTAGTTCTTCTTTTACTACCCTTGCAAAAGCTCTTTGTGGTATGAGTAGTTCAATGGACTTTTGGTAGTGTTGTATCTCTACAAAAGTCCTGCAGTGCCTCCTTCGTCTTTGTGGAGCTCTTGCATTGGGAGGTATGTTAGGTTGTCATTGAGGTCTACGTCGTGGTTGATAGTATTTCTTCCTCCGATGTACAAGATGTGAGGGTTCAGCTTCATCTTCCACATCTTTTTGTTGATGTGTTTGTTGAATTTACTCGCTTTCCTACTTTGTTGGTATTTGCCCTTGTCCTTGTGGAAGTGTCTTGCCTCCATGTGTCACCCTATGACTCATCAGAATGTGCATATCATTCCATGGTGGTCGATTGCTGCTTTCATCATTCAGTGATGTCTCCTCATCACTCTCTGATACAACCCTTCTCATCGTCTTTTGTTTGGCTCTTGCCTTGATGCGTGTCCTTGTTGGTGGCTCATCATCTGAATCTGATCGTCTTGGAGTGAAATGCTCTTGTCTATTGGACACTTCATGTTCTCGCGATGGATTGATCCCAAGTGGCGTGCCATCATGTGACACAGGCCTAGATGTGCTCTGGGAACCACCTCGGGGTCTTTCGGGGGGTAGCAACGTCCCTAGATGAGGGCTAGGAAAGAACACGTGATCTTTCCTTGCAGTTTGCTTGGTGCATGCCATTCTCTTGAGTTGCAAACGCGTGAAATGAAGTGAGTTCTCTCTATTTATAGAGTTTGTTTTAAAATTGTTTGTTCACACTAGAATGGACAAAACCTGTTTAAAAACATACATAATATTATAATATAAATAATAACACATTGAAACCAACATTCCAATAATCTTAGGATTTACCACATAATGGGAAATAACGAACTCACTTTACTTCCAAGCTGAGCCTTCTCGTAGTCTCCTAGCATGCCACTGAGCATGATGGAGAGGTCCTAATGATGACTTCCATTTCTCACTGGCAATGTTGTGTTGCATCCTTCTCGCAAGTTTTGCAAATTGTGATTCCCTAACTCGTTCCACAAAAACTTTCTTGAGAATGTAGTGCAGTAAAACCAATTAAACATCTCCTCCTTGTAGTTTGATTGCATTGGACCACCACCATGTCGCGTATTTTTGAAGTAGACACCCCTCGCTTTGTAGTCTGACTTTTCCATTCCTTGGGTACTGAAAATCTCTAATGACCCATATCGATGCATGAAATAAGCTCCATGTGCAAATAAAGTATGCTAAAAATTGTTAAGTACATTGGAAAAAGGTAAGTGCAATGAACACTTTAATAAGAAGAATACACTTACATTGTAGTGTGTTATATTGCTCTCTCCCCAAGATTGAATGAAACACTTGGTGGACTCCACTAATGTCTCTTGAAACAATTGACATTGAATAGCACTAGACCTAGTCAGACCCATTAAGCCTACCAACTTATCAAAGCTCGACCAAACTTTCTTTCTCTTATTACAAAGATCAACTTGAGAGTCATTGTCTGTTGTGATCATGCATAGGTCTTTCCACAGCTCATAATGTTCAATATTTTAAGTGCTAGTACCTCTTCTAAAAAAATTGTCTTGCTTTATTCCCTATCATTGACACTTGTTGTAAACTATCTTGAGATTCTCCAACTTTCTTAACAACTAGGGTTACGTTTCCACCATGACAACCAATTGAATTAAGTAGTTCATCCAATTTCTTAACAGCTTGAATAGATTTATCAAGTGGCTTCATGGCAAATGCATCTTCTATCTAGAGCTTCAATAGTCTATCAAAAATTCTCATGAAGGCATGCAAGGTGCAAAAATGGACATTGACTAAAGGGAATGGAATAATGGGATTCCAATACTTATTTGACATGTCACGATTAGGTGTACCTAACATGGCACGCCTCATTAAAGGTATATCCCATTCAGTAGATGGAGATGCATATGTGTCATCAGCTAAATCATCTATGTTGTTTTGTTTTCTCTTTGTTTCATTTATAACCTCGTGTGCAATATGGACAAGGATAGAGAGCAGGTGCACCTTGTTTGCACCCTAACATGCATTATGAATCTGAGAAGTTATCACCTCTGTGATCCATGGGGTCCTACTAAAAATCCATATAAGAATATCATTGGATTCTTTAGGTACTTCAATAGCACCTAACCATCATGTATCTTTCTCGAATTGGACACTATATGTAAAGTGATGGGTAGATTCTTCACTTTCATCAATAATGGCATGGGCCATAACTTTGTTCATGAGTGTCACACTAGGTCTCTCCATACGTTGTCCCTTTATGATTTGACATTCATCTAGGTTCAATACAAACTTGAGTTTGGAACCACAATCTACATCAAATAATAAACATTATATTAATAAAAATACCATGAATGTCATTATCACAACAATGGATATACCTTGAATTGTGGATTTGTAAAATTTAACCATTTCCTTTTGAAGCCTCTCCAAATTGACAAATATATTTTTGTACTTTGTGTAGATGAATCCCTTTCTAGATGATTTTTTCAACTCTTTCTTTGATGTCGATGATTGATAAATGGATGCAAGCATAACATCTTCTATATGCAAGTAATTGCCAAGAGTATTGGCGACATGCTCATTGGTCATCTTCTTCTTCAGACATACCTTGTAAGGGCATGGAAAAATGCTTTGGAAAATACCTTTGTTTTGTAGAGCCTACTTCAAAAGATTGTACAATGCAGTGTATGCTCTAGTACTAACACTTGCTTCATCACATACCATCTGTACCTCACTAGGACTAATAATATCTTCTAAGTTGCCTGCAAAATCTTTAATCACTTGGGTTTTGATGTGATTTCCTATTGGTGAATCCAAAATCATAATCACATGTTTGTTGCTAAGACAAGAATTCAGAAACTTCAATTGATCCTCCATTGTTGAGGAAGAATTCAGAAACTTCAATTGATCTTCAACAACTGACCTGCACAATAAGAAACTCAATCTAGAAGTCTTTTAACATAAATAAACAAGTGAAACACAAATCTAAGTGCATAAACACGTCGCTTCCGTGCTCCACCACCAGTTGAAAGAGCTTGAAAGGATGATAATGGTCGTTTCCTATATCTCGTCCCAAGTGGAGTCTCTTTTAGTTGTGTAAGATTGGCTTTTAACTTTCTAATTGTGCTCTCCTTTTCTTCCACATCTTGTTGGAGTCTATTATTGTGCTCATCCAAAGATTTGATAGCACTTTATAAAGTGTGTATAACACTCCCTAAACTGTGTATCTTGAAATGGTTGTGATGATATTGTTGCATCCAATAATTTGCTATAGATATAGAATGGTTAGACAATCGCTTGCAATAGCCTAGCAGTCCATCTTCACCGCTACCAAGGAATTGTAGAAATGTGGAGATACTATGGAATCTAGGATGAACATTAGACATTAGATCTAAGGGATACAAAGCACCATTGACCCAAATATCAATATTCTTCTCTCCAGCTACACATCGTTCATTTTGAGAATCTTTGTCATTGTTACCTCTAGTTGTTGGTGCAAATTCTGTTGGAACACGAACATGTACACTCTTTGAGTGAGGAGCACGCGTTGGTGCTGGTGTTATGTTCATAATACATGTGAGCACCATGATGTTCCAAAACTCCAGCACCGAATAGGAAGAAGCACAAAGATGGCTTGAATGGCTTATACAGTAGCTATGTGCAAGAAAAAAAGTGTGTTTTGGTATGTGGATAGGTCAAAATGACTTTTTTTTGTGTCTAAGAGGGAAAATAAACTTTTTTTCAAAAATTCATGTTTTGGAGCAACCAAAGTTACGAGTTTGATGATGTGGCACTTAACTTTTGGAGGGATTTTGAAAAGTATGTTTTTTAAAGTATTTTTTATAAAAACAAGACTAAAAAAAGTAAGTTCTAACATATACATAAAAGTATGGGCCATTTTGAATAAAGAATAGCTAAAAAAGAGACTTTTTCAAAAAATTCATTTTTTTTTATTCATAAAGATGGATGGATTTGATGAGGTGGAAAGTGGTTTTCTCTCTCTCTTTGTGCAAAAGAGAGAGAAGATCCTAGCTTAGCCTAAAAAAAAGCCTACTTCAGCCTACCAAAAAAAGTGCTCTATTAAATGCACTTTGTCCCCTTAACAAAGTACAAGATTAAGCTTAATCCCTAAAAATTAGGAATCCTTACAAGGCCCATGTAGGGTTCACTTTTTTTTCCTAATGAAAAGCCAAGTTTTTGCAAGATTGGTTTAAGAAGGAATTAGTGGTAAAATATAAACACTGTGAATATCTAGACCCATTAGATACGATGCAATCTAGTGAAATTCATGCGCTTCCTCATATCGTCAAACCATTGCATATGTTGGATGGGCTGATCAATGATGAGGAATCTGAATTTTTGAAAGCCAATGATGATTTATTATCTCTAGGGGTAGTTGACTTACAACCTTTATTAGATCACTGTTCTCCTTTGATATGTGTGGTGACCTATGCACCACTGACTGAAAAGGTACTGGAGATCGTAGACGTATTCTGTAACCCCATAGCCAACACTAATTTGGCTTGGTAAGATTTTGATGATAAGCAAAAGCAATAATATATAGTAGAGGATCAGTTGATTCCTTGCAACTTTGGCATGGAGGATAAGCCCGGACCAGTTAGGATTAGTGCTAAATTAACTAGTGAGGAGAGGAGGGAAGTACTTGAGTTATTAATTGAATTCAAGGATGTATTTGCTTGGGATTATCAAGATATGAAAGGATTAGACCCTCGCATACAACATCATCATATAGTTCTTCAACCTGATGCTAAACCAATCATGTAGACCAGTTACATGATGTATCCAAATTATGCACAGATCCTCAAGGAAGAAATTGATCGATTACTCCGTGTGGGTTTTATCATTCCAATTGAGCATGCAGAATGGTGGATTTCACCAGTTGTCATTGTATAAAAAAAAAAAAAAATAGTTATGAATCTGTGCTAATTATCGTAAATGGAAGAAGGTCACTGTATTTGATGTTTTTCCTTTACCCTTCCTTGACAGTATGTTGCATGATGTAGCTGGACACAAAATATTCATTTTTAGATGGCTATAGTGGTTACAATCAAGGGTGCATGGCAAGAGAAGATATACCAAAAAGGACCTTAATTACTTCCTAGGGAGTCTATGCTTGATCATAATGTGTTTTGGTCTCAAGAATGCTCCTAGCACCTTCCAACGTTGTATGCACGACATTTTTTCCGTGTACTTGGCCACGTTTATGTGCATCTTTCTGGATGACTTCTCGGTGTCTGACAGCAAAGCTACACATCTTCCATAATTACTTGTGTTTTGAAAATTTTTGAGAGTATAGATTGAGCTTAAACCCGACAAAATTTGTGTTTCTCATACAATGTGGTAAACTCCTCAACCATATTATTTTGGCCCAAGGAATTCAGGATAATCTTGATAAAGTTCAAGCAGTCCTAGATGCGCCAGCTCCTTGCTTAGCAAAAGATGTTCTTCGCATTTTGGGTTAAATCTGATGGCATGGAAGACACTTATGGTGGTTAGCACACCTCACTATCCCTCTAAATAAATTACTATTTTGTAAAGAGAATTTCAATGGACCAAAGAGTGTTAGATCAGTTTTAATAATCTTAAATTTCTATTAATCCACGCTCTGATTCTACAAGCATTGAATTGGGAATTGTTGTTCCATCTTTTGGTAGACACCTCGAATATAGTTATTGGTAGTGTTCTTACACAAATTATGGATAAATGGTACTTCCCAATCTACTATGCTAGTCATCATCTTGCCTCTACTGAAAAGAATTATTCAGTGGCTGAAAGATAGTGTTTGGGACTTATCTATTCGATAATTTTTTTTTTCCATTACTTATTGGGTTGAAACTTTATTTTCCACGTGGATCATGCTGTTTTGGTGTATTTAGTACAAAACTAGGCAGGCATCAGAAGACTGCCCCGATGGGTCTTGTTGTTATAGGATTTTGCCTTTGATATCATCCACTGACTAGGTACTCATCATGCACTAGCAGACTTCTTGTCTAGACTCAATTTCGATGAATCATCGGAGACTACAGACACAATTTCTTTGGCCATTTATACAATACAACTAGAGCCTATTCCAACCAAATGGGATCTGGCTGGCAATTATTATGAAACTATTTTCACTTTCTTGAAGACTGGTCTACCACCAGAGTCCTTATCTCAAACACCAAAACCTTGCCTTGTATAGTAAACATTTTTGAATTATCATCTATCAGTTGTATCAATATGATTTATCAGAAGCCTGGCTCTGATGTGTTCCTATTCATGAAGTCCCGTATGTCTAGCGTTGGCCCATACTTATCCCACTTGAGGCCATTTTGCAGTAGATCTAACCCCAAAGAAAGTATTATAGAGTGGCCTTTGGTGGCCTACAATGCACAAGGACGTTTGCCTTTATGTTCTTGCATGTGGTCCTTGCCAACAGACTGGGTAGCCATTGTTCTGGTAGCATTTTGCTCTTCAACCAATTTTGCCTTTAGATCCCTTCCAAAAGTGGGCTTTGGATTCTGTTGGCCCCATTACTCCTTTGGCTATCTCTACCAATAACCTTTAAATTTTAACTTGTACTGATTATGCAACTTGATAGGCAAAAGCATGGGCTCTTATGAATGTCACTACAGTTTTGGTAGCTCAGTATTTACATGATATGTTTTTCCCCATTTTGATCTGCCTCTGGAAATCATTTCCAATCGTGGTACACATTTCATTAATGACCTCATAAAAGCTTTAACTATTGATTTTAATATCCTCCATAAGTTTACTACTCCCTATTATTTGCGTGCAAATGGTTTCACTGAGAGTACTAACAAATCACTCTTAACAATGTTGAGGAAGCTAATTTAGTTCTCACAGGAGAGATGAGACCAGTTCCTACCCTCTGTTTTATGGGCTTATCATACAGCCTAAGTCGCCACTGGATTCACCCCATTTAAATTGGCTTATCGTGTTGAAGGCATTGTGCCCATGTTGTTCCTAGTTTCCATGTTGTTATTGACCATAAACTCCTTTCTGAACATTCAATCTACCATTAGGGGAAAAATAAACCTTGTATGGGCCTTGTAAGGATTCTTAATTTCTAGGGATTAATCTTAATCTTCTACTATGTTAAGGGGACAAAGTGCATTTAATAGAGCACTTTTTAGTAGGTTGAACTAGGTATTTTTTAGGCTGAGCGAGGATCATCTCTCTCTTCTATGCAAAAAGAGAGAGAACATCCACTTTCCACCTCATCAAATCTATCCATCTATATGAATTAAAAAATGATTTTTCTGAAAAAATCTATTTTTCAGCTATTCTTTATTCAAAATGGCCCATACCTTTATGCATATATAAGAAGTTACTTAATTTAATCCATTTTTTATAAAACACACATGAAAAAAACATACTTTTGAAAATTCCTCCAAAAGCTAAGTGCCACATCATCAGACTCATAACTTTGGTTGGCCCAAAACATGAATAAAAAAAAGCTTATTTTCTCTCTTAAACATTGGAAAAAGTCATTTTGACCAATCCACATAACCAAACATAATTTTTTCTTGCAATAAAACTATTGTACAAGCCATTCCAACCATCTCTATGCTTCTTTCTATTCGGTGCTCAAGTTTTGGAACATCATGGTGCTCACATGTATTACGAACATGAAAGCAACATGTGCTCCTCATTCAATGAGTGTACATGTTCGTGTTCCATTAGAATTTGCAGCAACAACTAGACATAGCAATGACAAAGATTCTCAAAATGAACGATGTGCAGCTAGAGTGATGAATATTGATCTTTGGGTCAATGGTTCATTGTATCCCTTAGATCCAATGTCTAATTTTCATCCTAGATTCCATAGTACCTCCACGTTTCTACAATACCTTGGTAGTGGTGAAGTTGGACTGCTAGGCTATTGCAAGCGATTGTCTAGCCATTCAACGTCTATTGCAAATTATTGGATGCAATAATGGCATCACAACCATTCAAAGATACACACTTTAGAAAGTGCTCTCAAATCTCTAGAAGAGCGCAATAATATACTCGAACAAGATGTGGAAGAAAAGAGAGCACAATTACAAAGCTGAAAGCCAATCTAACACAACTAAAAGATACTCTACTTGGTATGAGCTATAGGAAATGACCATTATCATCCTTTCTAGCTCTTTCAGCTCATGATGGAGCATGTAAGGAACATGTTTATGCATTTAGGTTTGTGTTTCACTTGTTTATTTATGTTATGAAACTTTTAAATTGAGTTTCTTATTGTGAAGGTCATTTATTGAAGATGCCACTGAAGACTTTTAGATTGAGTTTCTTATTGTGTACGTCATTTGTTGAAGATGCCAATGCGTCATCAAAAATAGAGGATCAGTTTAAGTTTCTGAATTCTTGTTTGAGCTTTCACCTTTTGTATGGTCATGAGCTTGTACATATATGCCTATATATACAAGTAAAGAGTTGGGGAAAGGATGAGAGAGCATGAGATGAGAAGAATTAGAAGTTAGAATTGTCATTAGACACATGAGAAGTGAGGAAGAACTCTCTCATCATTCAGATGTAAAGTTTTCTGAATAGAAGAAAAAAGTTGCGCCCGATATTTTGCTATGTTCTCCTTCTGTACTTGATCACTTCAAGAATCCTTTTGTAGGTGTCTAATTCCATATTTAGTGAGTCTATGGTTGAAGTTTGAGAGCCTAATTGTAAACTTGCTGAGAGAATTATGTGTAGAAACATTTGTATGTGAAGAAGTGTTGAGTGTCTTCTGAAACAGGTGCAATCCCGATGGTCAAAGAATTGATCAGTTCTCAGTGCACAGTGTAAAGTTTTCCACAAATGACAAGTCAAAATCTAAGTTGGAAGGTAAGCCATCTATGGCTAAAATCATTTGCTTAAATGGGTTCTAGTTTGGGAGAACTGTGTGTTAGAAGTTGAAGGTGTCAATCTCGACTATACAGGAGAACAATTTTAGACATAGGTGAACTGTTTGATTCATTTCTCAAGATTTACTGAATCATTTGAGATGATTCAACTTGGTGAAGGTGCACAATGTATAGCGACACCTTGTGCAAGGTTTTATCAAAAACTTTACACATTTGATCAATCAATGAGTAAATTATTTGCAGTAGACTTTCTGAGTAGTGACTCTCTTCACAGTTAGTTCAAAATTTTGATAATCTGGTATTGATCCTCCAAATTGGTAAAGGTTTTGAGTTTTTCTTGATATAAAGGTGCTATAAAATCAAGGAGAACTTGTTCTTTTGGAGATTAACATTCTCCATCAGTGGTATCAGAGCAGGAATCATCAAAATAGAAGAAAGGAGGACCCCAACTACTGCAGTCATACAGAAATCAACATTTGAAGGTTCAAAAGGTGAAAGCTTAAAGGTAAAAGCTTGAGAAGGAGGCTTGAAGCAATCAAGAAGTCCAAAAGAAACTACATTCGAAGTAAAGGTACACTTATTCCTCATAAAGCTTGAAGAATTTAATACACAGGTGAAGAAAGGATGGGAGATTCTCTTCAGATAGAGAAATTGGATAGAGAAAACTATCCAGCTTGGTCAATGAGGATGGAAGCTCATCTCATGAGCAAAGACCTGATAGGTTACATCACAGGTGAAGAAGAAAAACCACAATTCAGAGATCCTAGTGTTCCAATTAGGGATGAACTCTCAGATTTGAAGACTTGGATGAAGAAGGATGCTCAAGCAAGGAGCATTATCTACATGGGAGTCAATGACTGTTTGCTACCTCATATTAGAGGTCTTGAAAGTGCAAGTGATCTATGGAATGCTTTGGAGGAGCATTTCCAAAACACTAAAAAGTCAAGGAAGGCATATTTGCGGGCAGAGTTTACCACATTCAAGAAGAAGGCGTCTCAATCCATTTTTGATTATGTAACAAGAATGAAGGACATTGCAGATGCATTAGGAGCAGTTGATGAAGATATTGAGGAGGATAAATTGGTAAGGCAAATCCTCACAAGTTTGAGTGAAGATTAGAAATGGAAGCCATTCATTTTGTCTACTGAATTGTCACTAGATCATTTCACTCCTGATTTAAATCAATTGCTAGGACACATGCTAACTTTTGAGCAAGATGTAAAAGGTGATGGTGATAAGAGTGCAGGTCAAGAAATGTATTCAAAGGATAAGAAGAAGAATAGCAAAGGCAAGCAACAAGCAAATGAAGAAGAAGGTACAACTAGCCAAGCCAATTTCCTAAGAGGAAGAGGAGGTGGCAAAGGTAGAGGAAGAGGCAGAAGCAATAAAGATGGGGCCAAAGCTTGTTGGATTTGTGGTAAGACAAATCATTTAGCTCATGATTGTTGGCATAATGATCAGAATAATGGAGGATATAGTTAGAACTTTAATTCAAGAGGAAGAGGTGGCAAAAACCAAAGAGGTAATTTCAGAGGTAGAGGTAGTAGAGGTTACTTTGGAAGAAATGCAGGTAGAGGATTCCAAAGTCAATCCTACAACAATACCTACTAAATCTATGCTTCAGACCAAAAGGAGGATTCAACCTTGATTATGAATGAAACTTGTGAAAGACAAAGTGAAGACCAAAGAGTCTTCTACATTGATTCAAGGTGTAGCAATCACCTGAGTGGTAACATAGCTTTGATGACTCATTTGGAAAATAAGGTAACTAACCATGTAGTTCAAACAGGTGATAATACAAAGCACAATGTGAAGTCAATTGGATCAGTGAAGGCCAAGGATGGAAGTACTCTTCTGAGTAAGATCTTGTATGTTCCTACAATTCCAAAGAATCTGATAAGTGTAGGGCAAATTGTTGAAAAAGGTTATGAAGTAAGGTTCACTAATGATGGAGTTTTTGTGGAAGACCCTAGCAATGGGTATAAATGAAGTAATTCGATGGCGTGCACCACACTGGACTCTCCTTCTCGAGAGCTCCACGATGATATGCTCAAAGTAGAAAACCGAGCTCTGGTCGCCACACACAGTACTACGCACAGATGTTGTAGAATACGCAGAAAACGCAGTACATAGGGAGCACGAAGACAGACTTCTTAGGTTTTACAAATGCGGTCGAACTTACAGTCTGTGACTGACCAGGCCACTATATGTTTTATTAAAGAACATATACAAAGAAGTGTCCGGTGGCCATTTGGCCTTTCACATGGACACTAACGGTAACAATCTCCCACTAAAGGCCAATATGGCCAGAGTAACTATGGGAGAAAAAAGAAAGAATGATAAAGAATACCTGAGTGTAAGTATACAAACTATACCTCCCACCTGATGGGCATGTTACACAGTATACAAGTGACTGTGTAAGATCAAGAATCAAGTAACCCCCATCAAGTGACAATAGTGTCGAAAGCTATCCTGTGGTAGAGCTTTAGTCAAAGCATCTGCAACATTATCTCGAGTGTGAACCTTCTCAAGAATAATGCTCTCAGTGGCTAAGCAATCTCTAATGAAGTGATACCTCACCTCAATGTGCTTGGTCTTTGCATGATAGACCAGATTCTTAGCCAAAGCAATGGCACTCTGACTATCACTGAGCAAGTGAGGTACATGCTGAGGCAAACCCATATCACAAGCAAGATGAGAAAGCCACAATGCTTCCTTACATGCCTCACTTGCTGCAACATACTCTGCTTCTGTGGTGGAAACAGCTGTACATTCTTGAAGACGAGATCTCCAAGAGATAGCACCTCCAGCAAAATGAAAAATGTACCCTGATGTAGACTTACGATTGTCTACACAACCAGCATAGTCAGAATCTGTGTAACCAATAATGGATGCTTTCCCTCTACCTAAGCATAGACACTTGTCCTTAGTGCCACTCAGATATCTCAAAATCATTTTGACCGCTTCCCAATGTTTCTTGCCAGGATTAGACATATATCTGCTCACAACTCCCACTGCAAATGCAATGTCTGGTCTCGTAGCTACCATAGCATACATGAGACTACCAACAGCAGACTGATAGGGAATTTTGGTCATGAATTCCTTTTCCTCATCTGATTTGGGGCAGTCATCCTTGCTCAATTTCACATATGTGGGTAAAGGTGTACTCAATGCCTTTCCACCCTGCATATTGAATCGATGAAGTACTTTGGATATGTACTCACTTTGAGACAAGTATATGCATCTTTTACTCCTATCACGAGTAATGCGCATGCCAAGAATATGTTTGGCATCCCCCAAATCCTTCATATCAAATGTCTGACTCAACTTCTTTTTGAGAATTGACAAATCATAAGAGGACTTCCCAGCAATCAACATATCATCGATGTAAAGTATCAAGCATATCAAGCTGCCATCAGAACATCTCTTTGTGTAGAGACAATGATCCTCATTGCTCCGAGAATAGCCTTGGGACTTCATAAAAGCATCAAACTTTTGGTACCATTGTCTAGGAGACTGTTTAAGTCCATACAAGCTCTTCTTGAGCTTACAAACTAGACTTTCCTTGCCAGGAACTACATAACCCTCTGGTTGTTCCATATAGATCTCATCTGTAAGATCTCCATGCAAGAAAGCTGTTTTCACATCCATTTGGACTAGCTCTAAGTCCTCCATTGCAACGAATCCAAGCAACATGCGCAAAGTAGTCATCTTGACCACTGGGGAGAAGATTTCCTCAAAATCAACACCATGTTGTTGCTTAAAACCCTTTGCAACAAGTCGTGCTTTATATTTTGGAGAAGCACTATCTGATGTGAATTTCAGCTTATATACCCATTTACATGGTAAAGCTTTCCTTCCCTTTGGCAAAGGTACTAAGTCCCAAGTACCATTCTTGTGAATAGAATCCAACTCACTCTTCATGGCACGCTCCCACTTGACATGATCCTCTGTCTGCATAGCCTCTTTGTAGCAAGAGGGCTCACCGGCATCTGTTAGCATAACAAAATCTAAACCTGGAACATATCTATCAGGTGGATATGAGACACGTGCAGAACGTCTCAATGGTTGCTGAACAGGAACATGTGCAGACTGATCTGAATGGACATTCTCTTGAACATCCCTATGTGCAGCATTTTTATGCATGCTAACCGGAGGACTAGTATCCTCAAACACCACTCTTCTCACTTCAACCTCCTTAATCGGCTGTTTATGCATCTTAGACTCATTAAAAATGACATCACTACTTCTGATCACCGACCGTGTTTCAGGATCCCATAAGCGATATCCAAATTGTCCTTCTCGACCATATCCAAGAAAAATGCATTTCTTTGACTTATGGTCCAACTTCTGTCTAAGATTCTTGGGTATATGAACATATGCTTCACACCCAAAAACTCGAAGATGATCATAATATGGTGGTTTCCCTGTCCATAACTCTTGTGCCACTTTCAGACCTTTGGCAGTACTAGGTGAAAGGTTAATCACATGAACTGCAGTCAATACTGCTTCTGCCTAAAAACCTTGTGAGAGGTTTGCATGATGCAACATAGAAACTACTCTATCTTGAATAGTTCTATTCATCCTCTCAGCTACACCATTCTGTACTGGGGTATAAGGAGCTGTAAACTCTCTACGAATCCCTCTACACTGACAGAAAAGGCTGAATTCATGTGAGGTATACTCACCCCCATTATCTGAACGTAAAGCCTTAAGCTTAGTTCCTTTTTCAGTCTCAACTGAAGCAAGCCATTTTCTGAAAGTAGGGAATACATCATCCTTCGATTTGATAGGATATACCCAGACTTTTCTAGTAGCATCATCTATGAAAGTAACAAAGTAAAGAGAACCACCTAAGGACCTAGTGGGCATAGGACCACACACATCTTTATGAACAAGATCTAAAGGCTGAATTGAAGAGTCAATGTGCGTTTTATGCACATTTCTGGTTTGCTTTCCATATTGACAATGCTCACAAAATGAAAAATCAGAGAAAGATAACACAGGTAAGTAGCCAGAACGAGAAAGATTTTCCATTCCACTACGAGATATATGGCCCAAACGACCATGCCAAATACAAGCCATAGGCTGTTCAGTAACAGCTAACAAGTGTTCTTTCTGTGATACAAATAAAGGGTAAAGTGAGCCAACTTTCCTTCCTTTTGCAATAACCATATTGCCCTTTGATATACGAAAGGACTGAGCATAGAAGACCACCTTGTAACCAAGGTCATCAAGTTGACCAACTGACATCAAACTGCGTGATAACTGAGGTACATGGCGTACATTATGCATAGTAAATTTTGAACCGTCAATGAACTGCACAACCACATCTCCAATCCCCACAACATCACACTGGTAAGAGTCACCAAGTCTCACGGTACCAAGAGACTTTGCTGCATAATTAGAGAACCATTCTCTATGTGGTGTCACATGGAAAGAAGCACCAGAATCTAGCAGCCAGGTGTGGGAAAGAGAATCAGCCATAAGTGCCTCAGATGGCACAGTACTATCAAGTGTCAACACATCAGCATCATCAGAAATAGCATTAATTTCTTCAATCTTCACAGTCGAAGTAGATGGTGCAGGTAACTGTTTAACATGCCCATCAACATTCTGTCCTTTACCTTTAGCATTCTTTAATGCATAACAGTCTTTCTTCATGTGTCCTTTCTTATGACAATAATGGCATTCAATATCCCTCTTCCTTGATTTACTTCTGCTCTTATTCCGTTGACCATTCTTTTCCTTGTTCTTGCTCCTGCCACGTTGTTGATTCTTTCCTTGGTAAGAATCACGAACATTATATGCATCTCCACTCTGAGTGCCAACCATAGATTTTCTACGAATCTCCTCACTCAAGAGTGCTCCACATATGTCATCATAGACGAGTTTACCACCTGGTGCACTATTGCTAATAGCTGTGCAAAATGTATCCCATGATGATGGCAGGGTGCATAACAGCAATACTGCTTTCATTTCATTGTCCATATCCATTTTCTGAGCCTGTAACTGGGAGAATATGGCATCAAACTCATTTAGATGAGCAGCAACACTATCTGTGTCCTTCATACGAAGGTCGTATAATTTTCTCATCAGATATACTTTATTTGATGCCGTCTCTTTTTCATATGTATTGCATAACTTCTTCCAAAGCTCCTCTGCACTTTCACAGTCTAATACTGTAAAGTAAACATTATCTGCTAGGTGCAAGCGAATGGTAGACCTGGCCAATTCATCTAACTCATCCCAATCATCTTCATCCATGTCAGCAGGCTTCTTTGAAATCCCATTTACTGGCTTCCATTGCCTTCTTTGAATCAGCACATCTTTAATCTGATTCTTCCATAGAGCAAAGTTTGTGCCATCAAATTTTCGGATCTCAAAATGGTCTTTGCCCTGCAAGTTATAGCTCCTCCTCGGAACGCTAGCACTAGACCCTGATCCACCGGATGTGCCTGAGACCTCTGATGCCATGATCGTAGAGAACTGAATAGAATGATAATGGAGCTAGAAGAGTCCAAACACCAACAAATAAGTGTATCAAGGAGTAAATCGACCACTATATAGTTGACTAAACCGGAAATCTGGAAAAATTTTGCCAGAGTATCCTCTGCAAAATTAGCATATGACCAGTGTCAAAGTATCATAAAACTGCAAGTACTAACATGTCTACCTGCATAGTGAATCACTGACTCCACTGCATATAATCAGTTACCCAATAGAAGCCAACTAGGCTTATCGAGCACCTATGAACAACTATCATACATCTCCTATGGCGAGGCTGGGTAAGTCTTCCACCTGCATCACCGAAGAGACCCCGACATCTGGGTGTCTCCCAGTTAAGAAAACCTCACCACGACCCTCTTTATCAAACGTAAAAGGCTTTATGCAAAGAACGTAACCTCTATATCAATGCCCACATGGACGTACATAAGCGGTATCCACAGAAGCGTACATGGTGTGTATGTGCTCAATATATGCAGTAAAATGACACTGAAAGGCTGAATACACAGCCCAAAAAACTAGCCAATAACACCTGCAAGTGTCTGTCAACTCTGATGTTTTAGGCTTTAAAAACCTGCATAAATTTGCAGCGACTGCTCCCACCAAAACTGAAAGCCCCTCGAGAAACCTGTAGTTTTACGAGTGTGGCTGAAAATACAGCCCCAAAGGTTGATATTTATTGTCTGAGAAGTACAAGGAACACTCTTCTTGATGTTCTTGGACCTGTGTGAAGAGAACTACGTGCGAAAGTACTCCAAAATGGCTCCAAAAACACCCCAAAATTGCTTCAGAAATAGGCTTTAAAAGCAAAAATGAAGCTTTGAGGGACCAAAACTTGTTCAAGGTAATGCCAACCTTAGTCTTTCCCCTTCTTCAAACACCACAAGAGTGTAGCTTAGTGGCAAGAGATTGCCGCGGTTAAGCGAGCTCTGGGGGGAACAGTACTGGGATGGGTGACCTCCCGGGAAGTACCGGGAACCTCTATATTCCTTGATCGTTGAGGTCCTCCCTCGCGCGCAGCCAACGGCGCCAACGGTGACTTCGGTGACTCGGATGACAAGGTATGCCAAGGTCTATGCCTTGGTCGCCGCCTTAGTCGAAAGCCTTGGAGAAAATTCGATGGCGTGCACCACACTGGACTCTCCTTCTCGAGAGCTCCACGACGATATGCTCAAAGTAGAAAACCGAGCTCTGGTCGCCACACACAGTACTACGCACAGATGTTGTAGAATACGCAGAAAACGCAGTACACAGGGAGCACGAAGACAGACTTCTTAGGTTTTACAAATGCGGTCGAACTTACAGTCTGTGACTGACCAGGCCACTATATGTTTTATTAAAGAACATATACAAAGAAGTGTCCGGTGGCCATTTGGCCTTTCACATGGACATTAACGGTAACAATAAACAAATTGTTTCAGGGAATAAAGAAGGAAGACTCTTCACATTGAAGATTCAAGGTAATGTTGGTCATGCCTTGTTCACTTATGGAGGACATAAGATCTCTGAGTTAGATTTTTGGCACAAAAGGCTTGGACATTTCAATGAAAGAGGTATTAAGGATATGGTTAACAATGGTTCAATGCTTGGATTGCCTAATGTTGCAGGTCAACATATGACATACAGATGTGAGGCATGTCAATTAGGTAAGGCTCATAAGCAATCATACAATAAGCATGGATTTATGTATTCAAAGAAGCTTGATTTGGTACACACAGATGTGTGGGGACCATCAAAGGATTTCAGTATAAATGGCTCAAGATATTATGTGATTTATGTTGATGATGCTACCAGGTGGATCCCTATATATGTGATCAAAGATAAACTAGAGGTATTTAATACATTCAAACATTATCATGTGTATGCAGAAAGAATCACATGTCAGAAGTTGAAGAGACTAAGGTCAGATGGACGGGGAGAGTATTTCTCTAATGAGTTCAGTGATTACTTATGGAATCCAGGTATAAAAAGGTAAGTTACTTGCAAGTACTCTCCTCAACAAAATGGTGTAGCAGAAAGGAGAAATAGAACTCTTGTTGAGTTTCCAAGATCAATGATGAAGGAGAAAAATTGTTCAAATTATTTGTGGGTTGAGGCTGTAAATACAGCTACATACTTTCTTAATAGATTACCATGTAAAGCTTTGTAGGGTATGACACCATATGAGGCATGGTGGGGTAAGAGACCTACCTTAGATCATTGCAAAGTGTTTGGATGTTTGGCTTATGCATATGTGCCATCTTAGTTGAGGCATAAATTGGAACCTAAAGCTGGAAAATATGTGTTCATTGGATATGATGATAAACAAATGGGATATAGGTTGTGGAGTCCATCCACAAAATAATTCCTTGTATCAAAGGATGTTACATTTGATGAGCAAGGTACTTGGTATGCAGGTACAATCAATATTTATGTTGGTGATGAAGAAGTTTTGAATCAGAAAAAAGGTAAATCAAAGGTTCAGATATTTGATGAAGAAGAGAGCAACGAAGTACAAGTTGAAGTTGAAGAATTGCCAAGGTTTGATCCAGAATGTGATGAACTTGAAACTTCAAGAAGTGGATAACTCAGAAGGTCATCAAGACACAAATGGCAACCCACAAGGTATAGCTATGACACTTCTTTTTTGACTACTAAAGACTATGCTTACATGGTGAAAGCAGATGAAGACCCTTCTACATATGAAGAGGCAAAAGGTAAGGAAAATTGGGAGAAAGCTATGCAGGAAGAGTATGATGCATTGATGGAAAATGACACATGGGATTTGGTTCCTAAACCAAATAGTCAGAAGATCATTGGATGCAAATGGGTCTACAAGACAAAGAGGTATGTAGATGGAAGTGTGTCTAGGTATAAAGCTAGACTTGTTGTGAAAGGGTTTGCTCATACATATGGTATAGACTATGATGAGACCTATAGTCATGTGGCAAAGATGACAATCATCAGGACACTCATAGCCATTGCTGCATGCAAAGGTTGGAGATTATGTCAATTAGATGTGAAGAATGCTTTTCTTAATGGTTATATTTCAGATGATGTTTTCATGGATCAACCACAAGGATTTAGAGATAAAAGGTATTCAGAATATGTATGTAAGCTCAAGAGAGCTTTGTATGGTTTGAAGTAGGCCCCAAGGGCATGGAATTATAGACTTGTGAAGTTCTTGAAAGAACTTGGTTTTCAAGTATCTAAAGCAGATAGTAGCTTGCTTGTCAAAGCAAGTGATGATGGGTTCATTTACATGTGCATATATGTTGATGACATAATTCTTATAGGTACAGATGAGATGGGCATACAAAGCCACAAGAAACAAATGGAGAAAGAGTTCAAGATTAGTGACTTGGGAGCCTTGTCATATTTCTTGGGCATGGAGATCTCATATACTCAACATGGAGTGTATGTGACTCAAGAAAGGTATTTGAAGAACTTGTTGATCAAGTTTAAAATGGAAGATTGCAGGGTGGCACCTTCTCCAATGGAGGTGAATCACAAATTGAGCAGATATGGAGGAGAAGAATTCAAGGATATGAAGCTATATCAAAGTCTGGTTGGTAGTCTAATCTATGCTACATTAACTAGACCTGATTTGTCATATGCAATTGGATTAGTCTCAATTCATACATTGTCCTAGGAAAGAACATTGGGTTGTAGGACAAAGAGTATTGAGATACATTAAGGGTACACTCAAGGAAGGTTTGTATTATGGATTTACATTAGATACAAACATCAAGATATATAGTGATACGAATTGGGCAGGTAATCCTGATGATAGGAGATCAACATATGGATACTTGTGTTATGTAGGAGATAAGTTAATTTCTTGGTGCTCTAAGAAGCAACATACAGTTGCTTTATCATCTACAGAGGCAGAGTATAAAGGTATGGTTGAAGCTGCAAAGGAAGTCATATGGTTGAAGACTCTCATGAAGAGTTTTGACATCATTCAGAGTACACCCACTATTCATGGAGATAATATGAGTTCATTGTATCTAACTGCTAACCCTGTTTTTCATGCCAAGACCAAACACATTGAGATTCAGTATCACTTCTTAAGAGAGAAAGTGATTGATAAGGAGATTGAAGTCATACATACTTCAACAAAAGATCAGATTGCAGATATGCTAACCAAAAGCTTGGCTGGACCAAAGCTACAAAGATTTAAAGACATGGCAGGTATAAAGAAGATAGAGAAAACCTCAATTGATGATTGAGGGGGAGCTACTGGTGCAAGTCAACCACCAATTGATGTTTTGGATAAAGACTTGAAGTCAAAGGATGAAGAAAAGATCAACAATTGAAGATTGAAGATCGAGCATGTTTAGGAAATGAAGACTTGTATACATATGTACATTAATTTGTAGTTAGCTCACTTATACCTTTTGTATGGTCATGAGCTTGTACATATATGCCTATATATACAAGTAAAAAGTCGAGGAAAGGATGAGAGAGCATGAGATGAGAAGAATTAGAAGTTAGAATAGTCATTAGACACATGAGAAGTGAGGAAGAACTCTCTCATCATTCAGATGTAAAGTTTTCGAAATAGGAGAAAAAGTTGTTGTGTTCTCCTTCTGTACTTGATCACTTCAAGAATCCTTTTGTAGGTGTCTAACTCCATATTTAATTAGTCTATGGTTAAATTTTGAAAGCCTAATTGTAAACAGGCTAAGAGAATTATGTGTAGGAACATTTGTATGTGAAGAAGTGTTGAGTGTCTTCTGAAACGGGTGCAATCTCGATGGTCAAAGAATTGATCAGTTCTCAGTGCACAGTGTAAAGTTTTGCACAAATGAGGAGTCAAAATATAAGTTGGAAGGTAATCCATCTATGGATAAAAGAATTTGCTTAAACATGTTCTACTTTGGGAGAACTGTGTGTTAGAAGTTGAAGGTGTCAATCTTGACTATACCAGAGAACAGTTTTAGACATAGGTGAACTATTTGATTCATTTCTCAAGATTTACTGAATCATTTGAGATTATTTAACTTGGACAAGGTGCACAATCTGTAGGCAACACCTTCTGCAAAGTTTTATAAAAAATTTTACACATTTGATCAGTCAATGAGTAAATTATCTGCAGTAGACTTTCTTAGTAGTGACTCTCTTCACAGTTAATTTTGATAATCTGGTATTGATCCTCCAAATTGGTAAAGTTTTTGAGTTGTTCTTGATATAGAGGTGCTCTAACATCAAGGAGAACTTGTTCTTTTGGAGATTAACACTCTCCATCAGCTAATACCCTTGGACATTACTCGCATGTAGAGGATGTTATGCCTGCACCCAATTATCATTCTACTACATTGAAGAAAGATAAAAACATCTATAAAAGGATTCATCTACAAAAAGTACAACAACATATTTGTCGATTTGGAGAGGCTTGAAAGGGAAATTGTAAAATGTTAGAAATCTACAATTGAAGGTATAACCATTGCTACGATAATGACATTCATGGTGTTTTTATTAGTATAATGTTTGTTATTTGATGTAGATTGTGGGGGCATCAAAATCTATGCTAGAGTGGGTCATCCCACTCTGCTTTGCTACTCAAGATGTAGGTACTTTATTCTTCATTATGCTCTCTTGTGTTGCACTGTACATTTCTTTCGTCATCTAATTGTTATCATCTTTCAAAATATTATCACACACCATCGCTATGGTGTTTGCCATGGAATCACCCAGTGGGATATATTTCTTTTCAATTAGATAAGATGTCAGGTGGCATATCTGACATTGTAGAGAAAAGACTTAGGCATTCATCAAGATAGAGTCTGAATGCCTTCTCAATATCATGAAGAAAAATAAGCTCCTCTCCATCCACAATGATGATGGAGAGATATTCAAATTTTCACCTTTGGTAATGTGGGCTTAAAGGGGTTGAGATTTGATGGTGGGGGCTCTTCCATGCTTGATTTTGCATAGAATTTGTCCTCCACACCACTAGGGAACTCTTGGTGAACTATGCCACTCTCTTTGGCTAAGTTTATGACCTCTGGTTGAGGCTCAAATTTTTCATGAAAAAATCCCCCTGTGACAAGGTTGGGGAGATCCATGGGTGCAGGCTCCGGGTCCTCATTGATAATAAATATTGATGTGGAAATATAAGAGAGGTACCGAGTACCCATCCTCTTCTTTTTGTTAAGTTGTTTTATCAAAGGAACCGTTTCATCTAACAAATGCCCTGCATTGTCAGTGATTGCCAAGAAGCACTTGAGGTGCTTCATAAAGGCTTCATCACCTTCATGAATATAGAGCAAAAGTTCACAAAGGACGCACTTACCCTCATAAGGTGGGATATTTATAGAGTAGCATGAGATGTAGTACTCAAGGAACTCTATGATTTCCTTGAGCACATCATAATTGAGTTTGATTGTCTTGTCCAGATTTGGGACTCTAGGAACAAGGTCATACAAGTGTGTTTGACCTTTGTATTGAGTTGGTTCCAAGAACTCATTGAAGAGTTCTCAAGTATGTTTG
Source organism: Ceratopteris richardii (assembly GCA_020310875.1). NCBI lineage: Eukaryota > Viridiplantae > Streptophyta > Polypodiopsida > Polypodiales > Pteridaceae > Ceratopteris > Ceratopteris richardii. Next base: position 139,242,519 of record CM035427.1, on the reverse strand, counting down.
GATACGTGGTAGCAGAGGTGGAGGCAACCATTGTGTGTGAAGGCAGCATGATTGCTATGGGGTGCTTGCTCTAGGAGTATGTCTAGCTCTTCTTTGTTAGAAAAATGAGAAATGAGAGCATAAGACTTGCTTTTATATGAGTTTGAATATTTTCAAGTGAGTGGGACCCATTTAAAGGTAAAAAATTAGCTGCAAATATAAGAGTCATGCAAAAAACTCCCCAAAAAAATTTGGTTCATAAAAATGATTGAACAGATAATCATTTAAGATAATAATAAATACCACATCTAAATAGTAGAAAAATAGAATTCTTGGACTTCTCAAATTGTAACACATACTACCATGGCAAAAATCAAAGATTTGACAATTTTTACATCATATTAACATCAAAAAGTTTACATCGTGTGCATTATCTTGTAGCAAAGGAAGGAATATGAATGGAAGATGGGTTATGTGTACACTCCAGTACTCGGATAGTTCTTGATCTATGACAATGAAAGTTGAGTTCCATCTACACTCCATTGAGGAAGGACTTTAATTTTATCCTCCAACCTCTTACCAATCTCTATGCAAATATAAAACTTTAAATATCGTATTTGAATATAATCCTTTGTATAAAGAAAAGAAAAAGTACCATAAATCGTTTACCTTATGCCCTTGTATTTTGAACCTGGATTGATCTAGATCCTCAAATCCCATTATTACTAGATGTTCTCTCATGTTGGCAAGGGTCCAATGATGATTCACTAAAATGACTTCCAGTTTGTTGTTGGGCAGATTTATCTTAATTTAAAATGAAATTAAAAACCCTCAAAAATTTGTAATGGTATCCATTCACCAAGTTTAAACATCCAATTATCATAATAGAATATAATGTACAATGAAGTATGGTGTTTTACATATCGACATTTTATGCCTATTGCACCAATTTACAAAGGTATCTATCCCCTTTGGTGCATCCTTCTACAAGTCCTCAATTTTCACCTAGTAAACCATCCACCTGCTCATATGTGATATATTTTAACATGAACATTGTTGAAGTCTCTAGAATTGTGAATATCTGAAATAGATGTACAAAACAACGAACAAGAACACACCAATGCAATGCTACAGATCTAGAAACTCTTGTGAATTTCAAAGAGTTATGTATGTCCATCACCATCTTATGCTTCAAAGATGTCAAGGTCCATATATCAGGTTGTGGACACTCGAGCTTGAAAAGAGAATCTACCTTAATCATCTCTAGCATGCCAAAATCATTTGATGAAGAGGGTACAACATACATGTGTGTGTCGAAGAAAACTCTCTCACATAAAAGCTGAGTAGGATGGGCTTGTGGAAAGATTAATGACCCAACATCTGCATGGAATGCTTGGAAAGCACCCATAAAACTATGAAGTGGTTGCTTCTCCACCAAGATAGAATGAAATATGTCTGCAACAAAAAGAATACACATCTTAATAAGGTATATAAAGAAATTGGAATAGGAATCAATCAATACTAAAGAGTAATACTCACAATTGATAGGATATCTCATTTTGTTTGAGTTTTCAAATTTCATGCTTTACATGGTAAAAACATGTTGTACAATGGCAACAATTTCACCATTTTTGAGATTTTTTAAGCCCAATAACTTCCCTTTCCAATGAAGATCCAAGTTTCCACGATCTCTTACACGATGAGGGTCAACACTAGAGGGTTGCATGTACACCCACCTTTGTAGAACTCATGTCCTAACCAATGTCCTTCTACAACCTTGATATTGTGACATTTTAATGCGATAACCTCATCTTTTGGATGTCTACAAGATTTAGGTTTCTCCATTGAAGTTCAAGCTATAAACGCGATAGTGGGAATTCAAAGAGGAAGATGCATAGAGAAAGTAATGTAGACACAAGGGCTTCAATGGTGTGCTAGGGAGAGAAACTAGTGGAAAGAGATGAATTTTTGGGACTTGGGTATGAAAGTCTGAGGTTTTGGAGGGAGAAAGTTGTATTTTGAGTTATTTTTTAATAATTCACTTTTTTGAGGTCAATTCAAGTACAAATTTTGATTTAGGAGTCAAAAATAATAGTTTTGATCCTAAAAAGTGTTTGGGGGGCCATTGAATGGTGTTATGATGAGTTTTAAAACTATCTTAAATTTTTGAATTTTTAGGCCTAGACAAGTTACGAGATTTCTTTCTCTCTCTAGAGGCAAAACGTGAACATAGGGGAATCATGTCCACCCATCCCCCTTCAGCATAATAATTTATAGGGTATACACTATGTCCACAACCCTCTTTTGATTGGTCCATCACTAATCACTCTTTAATCCAAAGTTCCATGCAGGGTTCATTTTTTCCCTAATGCAATTGCTTGGATGTCATTCGAGCTTTAGAAGAAGATAGATTTGCAAGTTTCCTCCTACTGCAAGAGTTACAAATTCGGCAGGATTGTACCCATGAACACTTCCTAAAAACCCATGTCTTTATGGTTGGCCATTTAGTTATGGTTTACAATTCCAAGGCTAATTGTATGGGTAGAAAATTTAAGGTTTATTGGTTTGGCCCTTATTGCATTTTGGTGCAAATTGGTCTGACTAGTTTTTGGTTGGAAACTCTCATTGCAGATTTCTTATGTAATCCCATCAATGGATCTAAATTACATCCATTTTTGTCCACACTAATCAATTATGACTTTCTGGAAGCCACTTAAAGCACCTACACTCCACTTTCCATCTTCCTGATCCAATCCATACATTCCATTACATAAATGGCTAGCATAATAGCTCATATTACGACATTTTGTTGTCGACAACAATTAATTATTTGATTTCATTCACCCTTTTCATTCTTCCATGCTCCCATGGCTACTTAATTATATCTACCTATATTTATCCACTTAATTTTCATTCTTACTTTTATGGTGTTTTGAAAACCCTACATGCATATTCCCTAGCTTGCACTTGTTCGCTTTCTACAACACTCTCCTACTCTACAATGGAAACCTTGCCACACTTAACTGGTTTTGGGGAATCCATGACCTTGGAGCTTGTTGAGTTCTTCTAGGTATGTAGGCTCCTTCCTTATGCCTAGCTCCCATGGCACACCATCCCCCCTCATCCCTATAGCAAAACCCTTGTCCATGCAATTGCCAACTGTCCTGTATCATCCTCCACCTAGCATGTTGCAACACCCTCGCTCACTACCATTCTAATAGTAGAAACCGTCACCTAGAGGCTATGCCTTTCCAAGATGGGCTGCGCCAAAGACACCCCTCTTCAGCTTCCAACCATGAATGACCTCTTCCCCCAACACTCCTCAAATGAGTATGCCATCATGTTGATCACCACTTGAGAGTATGGCCTTGCAATTTTTGGTGGTTACTCTTAACCTCCAGAAACAATCTTATCGCATTTCTTGCCCTATGTACTCCATGATCCACTTGGCGGCCACAAAAACCATCAACTGGGTAGCGTTCTACTTCCTTTGTATCCACAAGGAATGCCAAATGGTTATGAAGTAGTTAGGCAAAGGCAAAACCCCTCACACCTGTCTCCCCCACATTTTCTCTCTTCTTTTGTCCAACCCTCCAATCGTTACGCCTAAAGCCCTCGTTCTTCCTCCGCCACCCTCTGCTGCATCTTCTCACATGTACGATGATGAAGATGACTCCATCATGTTGTGCTTCTCTCGTTCTAAGCATTATCGTGTGGATGCTATTGTAGCACTTACTCACAAATCGTCTTAGGAGATGGAGGATGCAGGTATTACGATAACTTCCAAGGAGACTTCGGTAGTATCAACAACTCTGGAAGTACTATCTTTAATCACCTCAGCCTTGACACCCACTCTTTTTTTCCTTTCTAGTCATAAGAGTCCAACACCAATGGATGCAGATGATGCTACTATCTTGGTCGAGATTCCCTCCATTACTTTCGTTATCACTTCTATCTTAACTACTCTCCTCGGTTGTAGCATGGCATCAGCTAACTTTGAGGCTGCTCAAGAGGATCGATAGCCCAAAGGATAGTATGTTCCTCCTATCCCAACCATTCCTACTATTGCGTCTGGCCCCACCAAATCCTCGATGGTCATTCCCATTCAGGAGCCCCTCAATGATATAACATCACCCGAGTCCCCAAATTATTCTCCTCCCCCTCTCACTCTTGATCAACCACACCCTAAAGACCTCACGATCTTGAACACTGAAGTTTTACTCCCCAATAGCTCTTCTCCCCATTTGGGTGTTGGTTCTCACTTCGCCATGAATGATCTACAAAAGTTCCGGTAGTATCTTGTATAGGCTACCACTCAGATTGAATTCTGCATAGGTTTAGAGAAAGCCACAATTCAGAAGGACTTCCTAGAAAAGTTGGATGTTGTTGAAGATGATCTATCACACTTGTAGGTTGAAATCATGTGTTATCAGGCTCAAGAGTTAAGGCTACAACAATAGATTAGAGAAAAAGAGAGTGAAATGGATACCAATAGGAGGCTTTAACTAAAGTCAGCTCCATGTTGGAGGAACAATCTACAAAGAATGATCTCTTGGAGAAGGCTTGTACCACCCTTGCCTCTAATGCGCAATTGTTGGATGCTGAACTTGAACAAGTCAAGGCTAAATTTCATAACATGATTGGCCAGAATGTGAAATTATGTAAAGATTTAGAAGCTATGCAAAAGGAGCAACAAGCATTTTTTGAAAAATCTTAGAGCAAAAGGCTATGTAGATACAGCGCATGGAAGGTCTACTAAGTGATTGTTGATAGTTTTTGGTAGTGATGTGTGTGAACACAGTAGGACCACCGATGCACCTTTTACCCTCTTTAGGAGGTTTTTCCCCCCGGCTTGTATATACGCCTATTGCCCTAATGGGTCATTTATCTTTGTACATTCTAATGGTAATACATTCAGTATTGTGTGTTGTGCTCCAAGCTTCTTCTTCTTCCTTGTGTTATTCACATGTTTATGAAAACGTCTAACTCCAACAATTGGTATTAGAGCAGGTCGCGGCTTCATCTAGGGCATTGTCGACACTCCTCCAGTCGTAGTCTTAGAATTGCATAAAATTTGTAGTGCATACTTATGGTGATTAGGACATCAAAACGGTTTCGATTTGTGGTGCTAAAATCACAATCTGAGCTCGTTTCAGCCTTCGAATGCACTATCGTAGTGCTTGTGCAGGCTATTTTGTCTTTTTGTGCCAAGGATATATACCATTTTTTCTTCGCTAGAATAAGCGTCTTGAAGTTTGCTACAAGTCTAGCAGAACTCGTTTGGGTAGTTCTGTTTAACTTTTTCAGATAAAATCATTTTTCTACATCAAGGTAATTTTAGTGAGTGGCCATGGCTGAAAGCAGTGATATATTCCATATGTTGGCTGTTGAGGATAAGTTGGATGGTACCAATTATCCATTGTGGGCTTATATGATGCGACATGTATTGGTTGCAAAAGGACTATGGAATATTATGCAGGGTGTTGAAAAAAATCCTATTACACCTGCAAATACATGTATTGAAGATGATGTAGATGTCTACGAAGATGGTGATATTTTGCAGATTCCTATTCGTGCTTCTATTTATGTTGCACCTATTGCAGAGAAAAATTGTTGGGATGGCAAAGATGCTGAGGCACATGCATTGATAGCTTTGTCTGTCAAACATGCCATTATTCCTCACATTCACTCTTGTAGAACAGCTAAGGATGCTTGGGATACACTTACCACATTGTACCAAGCTAGGAATGAAGCTCGCATTGCTTACCTCTGAAAACAATTGGAGAATGAGCATATGAATGAAGGTGATTCTATGGACAATTTTCTGACAAAGATCAAGGATTTGAAGGAACAATTGATTTCTGCTGAAGAAGTCCTTCCTGATAGTTCACTTGTGCAGACTGTTTTGAATGGTCTTCTCGACTCATATGAGAGTTTTGCTTCTACTCTTCATTTGATGATGAAAGGCAATCCAAATGCCTTATCATTTGAGGAGTTATTTTTTGTTCTATTGCAAGAAGATCAATATAGGTAGAACAGGTCTATTATGCGTGTTGCAGATCAAGCTTTCCTAGCTAGTCAGAAGGGCAAAGGTAAATGTAGCTCTTCTACTAGTAAGCAGAGATCTGCAAATGCTACACATTCGAAGAAGGAAGACAAAGATGAGAAGAAATAAAAAAAGCAGGAATTATTTTGCAAATACTGTAAAGGAAATGATCATGTTATTAAGAGCTTTTCAAAACTAGCTGTTGGGACAACCAAACATATTACCTCGCAACGCAATTTCTCCACTTCACTCGAGCCTTCCCCTACAGGGAATACTGTCACATGCGCCAACAACTCCTCTTATCCTGTCATGGGAGTTGGTAAGATCATTCTGACTACTCTTGATGGTAGTTCTTTCACTTTGTCAGACACTTTATTTGTGCCAAGGATCAAGAAAAATTTGTTATCAGTTTCTAGATTAGCTAAGATTGGCTTGGTTGTGAAATTTGTTGATGACAGATGTATAGTTCATGATTTGTCAAATGGAGATGTGATTATTGCTTTTGGCATTTTATGTCGTGGGATGTATAAGCTCATAGACTATGAAAAATTTGTGAATGATTGAGCATGTAGAGTAGATGATTCTCAGGCTATGTCAGATGTAAAGCTTTGGTATGCACGCTTTGGTCATCTGAATTTTGCTACTTTGCTACACCTGTAGAAATCTGAAATGGTGTCCTCTTTGCCAAAACTTGAGAAACCCGATAAACATGTATATGAAGGCTGTATTTTAGGCAAAATGTAGCATTCCTCCTTTCCAAAAGATGGTTCAGTTCGAGCTACTCAGAAATTGCAGTTTATTCATAGTGATGTCTGTGGTCCTATGCTAACACCCTCTTTTCGAAATTATCTTTACTTTGTCAGCATGTAAAATGGGGATCCTCCGTTTTGATTTGGGGGGGGGGGATATATGTCTTTTGACTTTAATGCATTTCTAGTTGAACGTGGTATAAAACATCAGTGTACAGTGCCATATACACCTCAACAAAATGGAGTTGCTGATCGAAAGAATAGGTCACGCATGGAGATGGCGAGGTGTATGGTCAAGAGTCAGGCCTTACCACATAGTTTCTGGCTTAAGGTTGTTATGTGTGCAACATATGTACTAAACAGGTGTCCCATTAAAGCACTACAGTCTATCACTCCATATGAGGCTTGACATGGTCACAAGCCATCTTTTGCTCATCTGCATGTTTTTGGTTGTTTGGCATATGCATTAGTGCCTAAACAACATTGCAAAAAATTGGATAATAGAGCAGTAAAATGTATTTTTGTTGGGTACAGTTATGAAAGCCAAGGCTATCATCTATATCATCCGTAGATTAAATGCATTCTGGTTAGTTGTGATGATAGTTTTGTGGAAGATGCTATTCAGCCCTTACTTTCATGTACAAAAGAGACATTTGTTAGCTCCAAAGACATGTATGATACTTTGCTACCTTTCTACAGGTGGACAGTCTAGTGCTTGTCCTAATGAGGTGACTTCTCAACCTTTACAAGTTTTATGTGATGATGTAGACCACTCCATTTCTGATGCAAATTTACATGATGCACTTGTTGATGAGAGAGCTGATATTGAGGAAGCAAAAACTATGCCAAACTGGCTGGTGCAGACTTTGTGTGACAACAAATTAGATGCACCTCTGCCATATTGTACTCGTTCAGGCTCTCATAGTGCCTCTTTTGCATCAGATTGCTATGCTATAGTTACGTCTAGTCTTTATGATGAGAATGAGCCTGTTTCATTTGATGAAGCACAAAATTAAGAAAAAAGGATGGCTGCTATGCAATTTGAGTATGATGCTATAATGAAGAATGGTACCTTGTCTTTATGTGACTTCCCTCTTGGCAAGAAGGCCATTGGCACTAAGTGGGTTTACAAGTTGAAGCGTAAGCCTGATGGAACATTTGACATGTATAAGGCTAGGCTTGTTGCGAAGGGTTATGCATAGGAAAGAAGCATTGATTTTGATGAGACCTTTGCACCTACATGCCTTATGACTACTGTTTGTAGCATCTGTGCACTTGCAGCCCATCATGGTTGGAATGTACATCAGTTGGACATTAAAGTTACATTTCTGAATGGTGACTTGCATTAAGAAGTGTATGTTTTTTAGCCCCGTGGCTTTGTGCAAAAAGGGCATGGGTGAACCAGGTGTGTAGGTTAAAGAAGGCATTATATGGTTTAAAGCAAGCACCACGTGCTTGGTATGAAAAGATACATGCCTATCTGATTGCACATGGTTTTGAGAACAGACCAACTGAAAGCACCTTATATGTTAAGTGTGCTAATGATGTGCTTTCGATCATTGTTGTATATGTTGATGACATGCTGCTCACTGGTCCTATTGAGAAGCATATTGCTGATTTTAAGGCTGATTTGCATGCCTCATTTGAGATGTCTGATTTGGGGCATTTGCATCATTATTTGGACATTCAATTTATGCAAGTTGATGGTGGAATAACTTTGTATCAAACAAAATATATTGACACATTATTGCATCCTTTTGGCCTTGAAAATCGTAAGCCTATTGTATTAGCAGGTTCTGGATGCTTGATTTACTTATGCATTACTCGACCTGATATTCAGTTTGTTGTCTCACAAATGAGCAGGTTTATGCATTGCCCAGGTAGAACGTCCGCATGCTCCTGCATCAACAAGTATCCATGTTCGTGTGCCTAGAGATTTTGCTCCGAATACACGATGCAACAATGATGCCAATTCTCAAAATGAACGTCGTGCAGCTGGAGAAAAAAGTATTGATCTTTGGGCTCATGGTTCACTATATCCTCTTGATCCAATATCTTCTTACCATCCAACATTCCATAACCTCTCAACTTTACTTTAGTTCATTGGTGCGGCTGAAGCTGGACTATTAGGTTACTGCAAGCGATTATCTACACATTCACTTGCTACTGCTAAGTATTGGTTCCAACAATATCACATCCATCATATGAGGGTGGTCACTTTAGAAAGCACAATTATATCTTTACAAAAACAACTTGCAGATTTGGAACAGGATATTGAAGCAAAACAAAGCACAATTTCAAAGTTAACTACCAATCTCCAGCAACTGAAAGAGACTCCACTTGGTATGAGACATAGGAAAAGAGCATTGTCATCCTTTGACGCTCTTTCAAAAGGTGGTGGAGCACGCAAATGACGTATATATGCAACAAGGTGAGTGTTCGTTTTACTTTTAAATGTTTAATGAAGATTCGTAATGGAATCTTTTATTGTGTAGGTCGTTTATTCAAGACATAACTGCTTCATCAACAACACAACACCAATTCAAGCTGATGAATAGCTGTATAAACACCAAAGAAATCACTTCTGCTTTAGACTCACGCATAGGAAAGTGTATTAGAGTTGTTGTTGAAGCTGAGTTTTCAAAGAAGTTAAAAAACCTTATCACAATGCAAGATGTGCAGGCAATATGTGACGATGCGGGCATCAGTAGAAATGGGTATACTGCAATGTACACCCTTCTCAGGCAAGCCTTACAATCACAAGGTATTTCTCAAAGTATATTTCCATGCCCATATAAAGTGTCTATCCAAAAAAAAAATGAGGATGTGACTCGTACTATTGGACAATATTTATTCATAGAAGAAACTATGCCTGCCTCTGTTTATCATCCAAATATTCCCAAGAAGCAATCAAAAATCCTATCTACACAAGGATTTACTTACACTAAATTCAACAATATATTTTTGGATCTTCAGAAGCTTCAACAAGCAATGGTTCACTTTTATAGTTCAACAATCAAAGTTACCCCTACTACATTTTATTTGGTGTTGAAGTTTTATTGCATTCAAGTGTCATATTAAGATAATGTTTTGTCTTTTGTGCAGATTGTAATGTTAAGTTAAAGTTCATAGTGAAGCTTGATGAGTGTCAAATCATAAAGGGTCGGCGACTAGAAAGGTTGAGTGTGACACTAATGAATGAAATTACGGACCACGCAATGAGTGATGAAACTTTAGGAGGGAGGGACCATTTGACTTACAGTGTGCAATCAGAGAGAGATATCTGGTGGTTAGGTGCTATAGAAGTTCCCAAAGAAACAAACAATGTTATTTTGTGGATTTTTAGTAGGACTCCATGGATTACGGAAGTAATCTCTTCTCAAATACATGGGCAAAAGCTTTTTGTAGATGATATAGGTGATTTTGAGGTAGAATGGAATTTGGGTGGAGACCTTAAGAGTATAAAATGCATGTTAGGTTGTAAACAAGGAGCATCTTCTCTCTATCCTTGCCCATATTGTACACAAGTTACAAAGGATCTAAGAGACAGTCTAAACCTGCAAGGGCATTGATGAGAGTTGATGACTCTGAAGAAATTGATGAAACAGACTCATCGAATCATAGGGAATGGGAGATATCACTTTTGAGGTGTCCAATGTTACAGGAACCGACTCGTGATAAAATAAGCAATGATTGGAACCCCATTATCCCATTTCCATTAGTCAATGTTCACTTTTGTACTTTGCATGCATTCATGAGGATCTTTGATAGGCTTTTGAAGCTCCATGTTGAATATGCATTTGCAATGAAACCACTAGAGAGGTCTACAATAGCAATCCAAAAAATAGAAGATCTTTTGAATTCTATAGGTTGTCATGGTGACCACGTATCTTTAGTTGTTAAGAAGTATGGTGAGTCTCAAGAGATTTTACAACAATTTTCAATGACTGGGAAGAAGGCAAGACGTTTCTTTAAAAGAGATGTGAATAGTCAAGATGATGGGAAATGGGAGCTTTGGAAGGACCTCTGTTCAATTACAACATACAATGATAGTCAGGTTGATCTCATTAACAAGCGAAAGAAGGTTTGGTCATCGTTCGATCAATTGTTACATTTGATGTGTTTGGTTTCCACTAATGCTTCACAACGAGAATTATTCAAGTGACTTTGAAGGAGTTTACACAGTCATTCATCTTATCTTGGGGAGAAAGCAACATTACAACATTACATAGTAAGTTTTGCTTACATTTTTTTATTTGGTCTTAAACACTATGTGTATATCTTATTGACCAGATCATAGCATATTCTTTTTGCACATGGAGCATATTTTATGAATCGATATGGGTCATTGGACATTTTTAGTACACAAGGAATGGAGAAGTCACATTACAGGGCTAGAGGTGTTTACTTTAAAAACACTCGTCATGGGGGTGGTCTACTCCAATCAAACTATTTAGAAGAAATGTTCAATTGGTTTTTTCGTGCGACATTCGCTAGAAAATATGTAATGGAACGAGCATGTGAGTCACAAATAGCAAAGATTACACGAAAGCTACAACATGATATTGCAAGAGAGAAGTGGATGTCATCATCACGACCCGTACATCATGCCCAATGGCGTGCACAAAGAATCCGCGAGGGTTCTGCTTGGAAATAGTTTCCAAACTCTTAAAATGCATTATTCTTTTCAAGGTTTTTATAACCCCTTTCACTTCAAATAAAATTTTACTGTTTTTGTGAATATACTTTTAATGTCTTAAAACTAATTTTTATCCATTTAAATGTGAACAAGACAATTCTTAAGTGAAAGCCTATAAATAGAGGTGTCCTTCCTCATTTTACCACTTTACAACCTAAGAGAATGGCACGCACAAAGCAGAGTGCTAGGAAGGATCATGTCGTCTACCCTAGCCATGTGCAAGGTACTCAGCGCCCAACATGGATGACACCCCACAAGAAGCGTCGAACCACAAGCAACTCTTCCAGACGAAACTCGGGTGCAGGGACACAGTCCGGTAGCATTCCATCGTGAGGGGATGAAGCTTCACCAGAGAGAGATGTATCCCAAGAAATAAATTATTCCCCTCCCCCATTTGATGATGAGCCCCCAGTGAGGACACCAATCAAGGCAAGGCCCAAACAACGAGGACATAGGCAAGTTGTGATTGAGACATCAAATTTATCGAGTTCCTCAGATGAAGAAAGTATAATTGAGCCACCATGGAACAATGATGATATCCCCGTGAACCATCGAGTAACGCAAGGAGGCAAGACACTCCCCCCAGGACAAGGACAAAGACCAACCGATGAAGAAAGAGAGCAAGGTCGGGTAGAGGAAGTAAATGATGAGGCAGGACCATCTAGGCGTCCTCCAAGAAGAAAGAAGAACTACCAACCACGTCGTAGGCCACAACGACCACAACCCAACATCCCCCCAAATGCAAGAGCACCACAAAGGCGCAGAAAGCAAACCAGAGCTTTTGCAGAGATTCGACATTATCAAAAGTCTGTGGAGCTTCTTATTCCACGAAGGTCATTTGCAAGAGTTGTGAAGGAAGAGATCCAACGCTATTGTGCTGGACTTCATATCCAAGGGATAGCCATTGAAGCTCTCCAAGAAGCTGCAGAGGCGTATCTTATATCAATGTTGGAGGACTCTAACCTATGTGCCATCCATGCAAAAAGAGTGACAATACAACCTAAAGATTTGCAGCTAGCTAGGAGAATTAGAGGGAATAACCCTTAAAAAAAAATTGTACTCCCTTGTTTCGAGAACCTTTTGTATATCCCATATGATGAATATTTTGTAAATCCCAAATGATGAATATAATCTTTGTCTTCTCATATTTGCTCTCCCAGGTGTTTATCTCTTAGTGTACATGTTTTGAAGTTTATTTCTCCTATGTTTCTCAGGGTGTCTTTTTCCAGTAATTCTTTGAAGTGTTTTTCATGGTTGTATCATTCATTTCTCTGTACTTGTTGTACGTGGTAATGCTATTAATGCATTTCATGGCTTGGAAATGCCAAAAAAAGGGCTACCACAGAAACGCGGGGATGGGCCCTACAAAACTTTTGCAGGACCCATCCCCGCGTTTCTGTGGCAGCCCTTTTTTTGGCATTTCCAAGCCATGAAAACACATGCCATGCACATTGGGGCATATGATTGGCCTTGGCTAGAGTGCACTGCATGCTAACCCCCTGACCAATAGCTAAACAATGTTTATGAAGATACATGTACTTATTTATTGCTGCATGCTTATATGCACCCAGAGGAGTGTTAACTTTCTCTAGTTATTGCACATAAGAAGAATTCCACAATTCCCCAAGTGAAGGTGCTCATTGAGGGAGATAGACTTGCAATATAGGTAAGGTAGTGCATAGGATGGCCTAGGAATGCAAAAAAAAGGCCTGCCACAGAAACACGGGGATGGGCCCTGCAAAAGTTTTGCAGGGCCCATCCTCGCGTTTCTGTGACAGGCCTTTTTTTTTGCTTTCCTAGGCCATTGCATGCATTTTGGGCAACACAAATTACAAGAAATAATGGAAAAAGACTGATTAAACTGTGCAAAAGTTATGAGATTGTCAAACATAAAGATATAATAGATGGAATGCATGGAAATTGGAAAAACAATAATTGGTATTATAAAGTTTTCACAATTGGCTCTTGGCCTTGAGCCTCTCCACTACATTCTTTCTTCTCTGAAAAGATAGTGGCAATTGGTAAGTCAAAACTGATTGGGATATTAACTGAGGGTCTGTCAATCCAAGACCTAAAGCTATTCTTATTTGACCTAATATTTTTCCTCTAAAATTAACTCCTAGGGTAGTAAGGGCAAGGGACTTCCTAACTAGAAATATACAATTGGTCCCTTGCATTAATGTAGATAGGCACAAAACTTTGCTCAAGGCCTTCAGACACCAAGTCATGAAGTGTCCTTGAGGGGAAAAGTCCTTGTGGATTATGACAAAATCTTCCTTTGGCAATTTTCCAATGTATTGTGCCAAGGAAGAGCCATGGCCCCGGGAAACACGGTCACCACCACTCCTTGCTGCAAATTTATCCACTTCAATTGTTTCCTACACATAGACAATCATAAAATTAAATAGATACATCTTGTATGAATATGAGACAACCATAAATGTCAGTAGAGACTTACATCTTGAAGCCTATCTTCATCCTCTCCTCTTCCCATTGCATATAGTGGAATCGATGAATGGGCCATGCCACTTTGCTCCACAACAGGGGATGTTGGAATCTTCTTCTCCAAAATTCTTTCCCTTGCTGCAACCAGATCTTCTTCAGTGGCATCTTGGTTGGCATGGCTCAAAATCTCTTCACACAAAAATGCAATGGTGTCCGCAACTGAATCACCAAGTGGAATTGTTGCCTTTTCGATAATGTCAGAAGTGTTGTCCATGGGGACATCCCAGGTTGAGCAGAAAATACTAAGGCATTCGTCGAGGCGTAGATCAAATGCCTTCTCAATATCATGCAGGAACAAAAATTCCTCCCCGTCAACAAGTACAACTGAAAACATTTCCATCTCCACCTCTGGTAGAGTGGGTTCCACGGGGTCTAAGTTGGAGGGTGGATTGTTCTGTGTACTGGCTTCCTTTAATTTGTCCACTACTCCTTGAGGAAATTCTCTGGAAATTTTTTGACTCTCTTCTAATAAGTTGAGAGCTTCGGTCTGGGGTTCCTTCTTGTCATCTACAAAACCCCCAGTAACAAGATGGGGTAGGTCCATGGGTGAAGGTTCGGGCTCCTCATTGACAAAAAAGATGGTTGTTGCTACGTAGGAAAGATATTTTCTTCCCATTTTCCTTTTCTTATTTAATTGTTTAACTAAGGGCACTGTGTCATCTAACAGGTGCCCTGAAGCCTCAACAATAGCCATGAAATGCTTTAAGCGCTTTGCAAACACCTCATCTCCTTTATGAATGTAGAAAAGCAGGTCACAGGGGACCCATTTACACTCATATGCTGGAATATCTATGGCATATCTTAATATATAGAATTCCATAAAATCTGTGATCTCATCGATCACATCGGAGTTCATGGCTATTGTCCCTTCAAGATTAAGGACTCTACAGACTAGGTCATACAAATCCGTACGACCATTGTAGTCTGTAGTATCTAAAAACTCCATGAATAGATCTCGAGGAGATTTCATGGGAGTGGAAGTTCTAGCAGCCATTGCTTGCGCGTGAGAATTCTTGAGGCTTGTAGTCTATGCTTTCTAGCTCTTTGAGAGTGCAAATGTGAGAAATGAGCACATAGAACCAATTTTATAGCAGTTTCAAGTTTTTAAACTGACTGGGCTCACTTTTAAAAGTATAGAAAAAAGTGCAAAATCAAAAAATGTGTTTCTGATGACAAAATAATGCACAGAAAAAACATGAGCAACCACAATTCAAAGAAGTGAACAGACTTTTTGACATTCCAAAAGTTTTGAAATTACCATTGCAGAGAAGAAGGTATATACAATATCTAACATGAATCAATTGTCCTACTTTTTACAAGGTTCTTGAAAGTGCAAAAACCATGAGATACAATGACTAGGGCCCAAGAAGTGACATTATCAGGTTGCAAAAGAACTATGACAATGAGAGTTCTGTTCCATCTTTGCTCCAATCTACAGGGACTTTCATTTTGTATTCCATTCTTCTGCCCACCTGTAATCAATTTGCAAGAATATGAAGTCATTAAAGTAAAATAAACAATAATGAAAAGATTACTTTAACAAAAGCATGAAACATTTCTCACCTTATGTCCTTGAATTTTGAATTTGGATTGTGTTAGTCCTTCAAACCCCATAAACATCAAGTGTTTCCTCAGATTAGCCAAGGTCCAATGATTATTCACTAAAATAGTTTCTGTTTCATTGTTGGGCAATCTAAGCTTTATTTCAAATGAATGCAAAGATCCCTCTGAACTTTGAAATGGTATCCATTTGCCAAGTTTGCACATCCAACGATCATAGTAGAATCTGATGTATAATGAAGTACGGTGTTTCAAATATCGAAATCCTATACCTGTTCCACCTATTTTACAAAGATATTTATCACCTTTTGCAATTCCTTCCATCAAACCCCAATTTTCACCAAGAAGACTTTTGACTTGCTCATATGTGATATCTTTACACATGAACATGGTGGAAGTCTCTTGGAATGAGAATCCTTGGAATAAATATACAAAACAATGAATGGGAAAAGACCAGTGCAAACCTACAGACCTAGACACTTTTGTGAATTTCAAAGAGTTATGTATATCCATTACCATCTTTTGCTTCAAAGATGATACAGACCATATATCAGGTTTTGGCCACTCCAAGCTAAGAAGAGAATGTACTTCAATTCTCTCTAACCTTCCAAAACCATTCATTGTAGAGGGTACAACATATCTATGTGTGTAAAAGAAAACTCTATCATGGTAAAGTTGAGCAGGAGATATATTTGGAAAGGCTAGTGCACCAACATCTGCATGCAATGCTTGGAAAGTACCTGTAAGACTATGAAGTGGTTGCTCTTCCCCCAAAGTAGAAGGAAATATATCTGAAACAAACAAAAACATATCTAAATAGTTCAGAAATATATCTGACACAAGAAAACATAAAATATTGTAGAGTAATACTTACAATTCACAGGATATCTCATACTACTAGAGTTTTCAAGTTTCATAGTTGCCATCGTAAAAACATGTTGTACAATAGCAACCATCCCATTGTCTCTGTGCTTCTTGAAGCAAGTAACTTTCCCCTCCAATGAAGATCTAAGTTTCCACGATCTCTAACTCGATGAGGCCCAACTCTAGAGGGTTGCATGTACACCCATGCACCTTTGGAGTACTCATGTGATAGCCACTATCCATCTGTGGCTTTGATATTGTGACATCTTAATGTGAGGATTTCATCTTTTGGTCGCCTAGAAGCTTTAGATGTTGCCATTGAAGCTAAAGGTCTTCAAGCTACAATAGTAATTCGAGGTAGGAGATGCAGGTAGGTTGGAGTGTAGAAACAGGAGCTTCAATGGTGTGCTACAGAGTGAAAGTAGTGGGAAAAGATGACTTTTTGGGACCTGGGTATGAAAATGTGAGGTTTAGGAGGGAAATAACTCTTTTTTGAGTGTTTTTGAAAAAACTCATTTTTTTCACCTCAAAACATGCACGGATTTTGAATTTGAGGTAAAAAAGAATACTTTTGACCCCAAAAAGTAATGGGGGGTCCATTTTCAGGTGTTATGATGAGTTTTTTAACTTTTTAGAAATTTTGAATTTTCGGGCCCAACTGAGTTACGAGATTCATTCTCTCTCTAGAGGCAGCTCATTAAATAAGGGAGAAATATGTCCCCTCTCCACCATTTAGCCTAGTATTTTATAGGGCATAGACTGTGGCCACCACCCTCTTCTGATTGGTCCATCACTAATCACTCCTTAATCTAAAAGGCCCACTCAGGGTTCATTTTTTCCCCTAATGGTCCTGCATTGGATGTGGATCGGTTAAAGTAACCATGGGCTTGCTCTATGTAGGTTTCCATGGCAATGAACTCTTCAAGTGAAGCATTGGGTGCCAATAGGGTCCAAATCTTGTGCCTTGTGCTAGTAGAAAGCTCCTTCTCTAGCCACTTCTTGATGAGGAAATCACAAGGTGCATCTGGTACTCTGTTCACCAAGGCTTTTGTTCTCCTCATTAAATCAAGGGAGGGCTCACCTTTCTTGAGATGGATATTTTCAAGCTCATTGAGCACTTGTTCGGTGGAGTTCTCAGGCCTAGAAGTTGAGAAGAACTCCTCTTCATGGATTGCCATGTCATGAAGCTGTCTTCTTCAAACTCGTTGAACCGCTTGTCGGCTAGCCCATACAAGGTTGCTAGAAATAGAGCCATAAATGCATTTTTCCACCATTCCAAGCCACAATTCTTACACAATGTGAGGAAGCATCTCACATTATCATTTGGATCTTCAATTTGAAGATTGGAAAAAAAATTGATGTTGATGCAAGACAGGAGGGATGTGAGGTCTCCTTGTGCCATTTTGGAATCTAGAATGGGTTGCTTGGGCAGAGGAGAGGGTTGCTATTTTTCTCTACTATTTTGGGCTCGCACCTTACTATGAATAGGTTAGCAGCTCAATTGGCCATTCGTACGAGAATAATGGAGGTGCGGCAAGATTGGGATTTGGTTATAGCCTATGCTTAAGTATGCTTAGTGATCAGAATCACTAAGCCCCTTTGGTTCTATTGGGTATGCCAAACTTGTACAACTTTGATGACCATTGTACAATGTCAATACTGTTTCATGGGGTTCTTTCATACTCAGCCTAAGGGGATCAATGAAGGTTGATGTGAATAATTATGTTGGTGATTGTAAGGACAAATTAAACCATCTAATTATGAAACATGTTACTACAGAGAAATGTTCATGTTATGACATGATGCTTACTTGTTCAATTAAGAAGTAGTGCTTGAATGGGCAAAAACTATAGTGCCTATTCTAACCCTTGGACATAAACATCCTATATTGAGAGCCAAAGATAAAGAAGTAATAAGATCTCAAAAATACCATATACTAGCATGCAGTGTGTATAAGCACACCTATCAACTGGCTTGCTGTGTAGAAGAAGATGTGCATGTGAAGTGGTTGCAAATTGCACATATAGGTGCACTACAACAAAATAACTCCAAACATCAAACCCTAGAGACTCTGCAAAGGTTAGGTGTATATTGGCCAACAATGGAAGCAGATGTCCATAGGATGTGCAAGGATTGCCAAATCTGTGCTGTTAGTTTGATAGGATATACCCAAACTTTTCTAGTTGCATCATCTATAAAAGTGACAAAGTAAAGAGAACCACCTAAGGACCTAGTGGGCATAGGACCACACACATCTATATGAACAAGATCTAAAGGCTGAATTGAAGAGTCAATGTGCATTCTATGCACATTTCTAGTTTTCTTTCCATATTGACAATGCTCACAAAATGAGAAATCAGAGAAAGATAACGCATGTAAGTATCCAGAACGAGAAAGATTTTCCATTCCACTACAAGATATATGGCCCAAAAAACCATGCCAAATACAAGCCATAGGATTTTCAATAATAGCTAAACAGTGTTCTTTCTGTGATACAAATAAAGGATAAAGTGAGCCAACTTTGCTTTCTTTTGCAATAACCATATTTCCCTTTGATATACAAAAAGACTGAGCATAGAAGACCACCTTGTAACGAAATTCATCAAGTTGACCAATTGACATCAAACTGCATGATAACTGAGGTACATGGCATACATTATGCATAGTAAATTTTGAACCATCAATGAACTGCACAACCACATCTCCAATCCCCATAGTGTCACACTAGTAAGAATCACCAAGTCTCACAGTACCAAGAGACTTTGTTGCATAATTAAAGAACCATTCTTTGTGTGGTGTCACATGGAAAGAAGCCCTAGAATCTAGCAGCCACATGTGGGAAAGAGAATCATCCATAAGAGCCTCAATTGGCACAATACTATCAAGTGTCAACACATCATCATCATCATCATCATCAAAAATAGCATTAATTTCTTCAATCTTCACAGTCAAAGTAGATGGTGCAGGTAACTGTTTAACATGCCCATCAACATTCTGTCCTTTACCTTTAGCATTCTTTAATGTATAATAGTCTTTCTTCATGTGTCCTTTCTTATGAAAATAATGGCATTCAATATCCCTCTTCCTTGATTTACTTCTACTCTTATTTTGTTGACCATTCTTTTCCTTCTTCTTGCTCCTGCCACATTGCGGATTCTTTCCTTGGTAAGAATCATGAACAATATTATATGCATCTCAGCACTCTGAGTGCCAACCATAGATTTTCTACAAATCTCCTCACTCAAGAGTGCTCCACATATGTCATCATAGACAAGTTTACCACCAAGTGCACTATTGTTAATAGCTGTGCAAAACATATTCCATGATGATGGAAAGGTGCATAATAGCAATATTGTTTTCATTTCATTATCCATATCCATTTTCTGTGCTTGTAACTGGGAGAATATAGCAAAGCAACAACACTATTTGTGTCCCTCATACAAATGTCATATAAATTTCTCATCAGATACACTTTATTTGATGCCATCTCTTTTTCATATGTATTGCATAACTTCATCCAAAGATCCATTGCACTTTCATAGTCTAATACTATAAAGTAAACATTATATGCTAGGTGCAAGCGAATGGTAGACCTGACCATCCCAATCATCTTCATCCATGTCAACATGCTTCTTTGAAATTCCATTTACTACCTTCCATTTCCTCCATTGAATCAGCACATCTTTAATCTAATTCTTCCATATAGCAAAGTTTATGCCATCAAATTTTCGAATCTCAAAATGGTCTTTGCCCTGCAAGTCATAGCTCCTCCTCGAAAAACTAGCACTAGAGCATGATCCACTAGATGTGCCTGGGATATCTGATGCCATGATGGTAGAGAACTGAATAGAATGATAATGGAGCTAGAAGAGTCCAAACACCAAAGAATAAGTGTATCAAGGATTAAATCGACCACTATATAGTTGACAAAACCAAAATTTTGGAAACATTTTGTCATAGTATCCTCTCCAAACTGAGCATATGACTAGTGTCAAAATATCATAAAACTGCAAGTACTGACATGTTTACCTGCATAGTGAATCACTGACTCCACTGCATACAATCAATTACCCAATAGAAGCCAACTAGGCTTATCGAGCACCTATGAACAACTATGATACATCTATGGTGAGGCTGGGTAAGTCTTCCACCTACATCACCAAAGAGGCCCCAACATCTAGGTGTCTCCCAATTAAGAAAACCTCACCATGAACCTCTTTATCAAATGTAAAAGGCTTTATGCAAAAAAACATAACTGGTATATCAATGACCACATGGACCTACATAGGCAGTATCCACATAAGTGTACATGGTGTGTATATGCTCAATATATGCAGTAAAATGACACTAAAAAGCTAAATGCACAGCCCAAAAACTAGCCAGCAACACCATCAAGTGCTGTCAACTCTTATGTTTTTTAGGCTCAAAAACCTACATAAATTTGCAGCAACTGCTCCCACCAAAATTAAAACCTTTCAAGAAACCTGTGGTTTTACGAGTGTGGCTAAAAATACAGCCCCAAAGGTTGATATTTATTGTTGGAGAAGTACAAAGAACACTCTTCTTGATGTTCTTGGACATGTGTGAAGAGAACTATGTGTGAAAGAACTCCAAAATGGCTCCAAAAGACACCCCAAAAATGGTTCAAAAATAGGCTTTGAAAGCAAAGAATGAAGCTTTGAGGGAACAAAAGATGTTCAAGGTAATGTTAACCTTAGACTTTCCCCTTCTTCAAACACCACAAGATTGTAGCTTAGTGGCAAGAGATTGTCACGGTTGAGCGAGCTTGGGGGGTAACAATACTGGGATGGGTGACCTCTCGGGAAGTACTAGGAACCTCTATCTTCCTTGATCATTGAGGTCCTCCCTCATGCATAGCCAATGGCACCAACGGTGACGTCGATGATTCGGATGGCAAGGTATGCCAAGGTCTATGCCTTGGTTGCCACCTTAGTCGTAAGCCTTGGAGAAAGCCTTCGATGGATGCTCGCTTCGCTCGCAGAAACAGAACAAATCTTTTGCATCGAACTGATCTAATACCAGCAAATTATTTCTATGGAGATGCACCAGTGTGCGCTCTCCTTCTTGAGAGCTCCACAAAGATATCCTCGGAGTAGAAAATCGAGCTCCTAGGACCGCACACAGTACTCCACACAAAGGCTGCAAAATACGTAGAAAAACACAGTACACAGGGAGCACGAACACATACTTCTTAGGTGTTACAAATGCGGTCAAACTTACAGTCTATGACTACCAGGTCACTATCTGTTTTATTAAAGAACATATACAAAGAAGTATTTGGTGGCCATTTGGCCTTTCACATGGACACTAACAGTAACAACGCCCCCTTTATTCTTGTAGTGTATGGGACATCGAACCAATGGGACGATAATTATCTTTTAGTCCTAGAATAAATCTTGAAGTTAGATCTGATCCTCAAGGGAGTTAAAGACTTCAAAGGAGAAGTTTGAATTCAAGGAGGATAAAATTATTATCTCAAGATACTTCAATATCAAGAAAAGTACAAAGATATGAAGTAAATAACTTCCAAAAAGGACAAAAGACTTGTTCTTATTTTGAACACTTCAAGCTTAAGTATTATCGGTAAGTGGACAATTTTCATTTTGAATTTGACTTGGTCAAGATATAGTAAGGTTGATCCAAAGTAAATGGAAAACTTTCTCCTACATTTTACATAGGATTTTCAAGCCTATTAGGACCGAGTAGTCCTCCAACTGGGTGAAAAAATCAAGTAACTATTGGATGAGAGAAAACCATTATAAAAACATCCAAGTTAGATGTTTGGGTCAACCAAACTTCAAGTTTTCCAAATCAAACTCATGTGAAACAAGAGTTCTCAAAGTCTTACAAGGGATAAGAATCCCGCCTCCATTACTAACTCCATGCATTAGTTATGCCCAAAAATGGACTAATAATTGAAATCCATCCATTTCATATGTTTGTGCCTAGATTGTACATCAAGAAACAATGAAGTGGCTAGGGAGATTTTTAGATAAACCCTTATAATTCATTCACTATTTTGTACTTTGACTAGTTTATCAAAGTCCAAAGCTAGACAATGTTTTGAATCATTTGGGCAGGGATCCCACCACAAAGATGAGACATGTTCTTCTAGTTTTAGAACATGATCATGTTCTTCCGGTTTAAGAACATGAGGGTCAAGGGCTGCCTACGATTATTATATATAGCTTTATTTTTAAGGATGAAAATCTTTCCCAAGGGAGGAATAATGTAATAAATTAAGCCTATGATCTAAGAGTTCGGTCAGTTCAAAGAGATATGAAATCAGACACTATTTGGTCACTCCTATATGAAGATCTTGAGATTAGACTTAAGCATAAGTTCTTGTGCAAACAAGTCACCCACTTAGCCTAGTGGTTAATTCTCAAGGTTGTGAAGGAGGAGGTCTTGGGTTCAATTCCCATGGGGAGCATGGGGAGAGAGTTTTGCCCAAGCAGCTCTAGAGCCTTCTAACTCAAGTTAAGGTGAGTTAACTTGAGTCTAGTGAGACTTAACTCGAGTGGCGAGTACACCAACCACTAGTGGAATCTAGTTGAAGTTACTAAAGTAGTCGTTGAGATCACTCCGACCACTAGTAGACTCTAGTGGAAGATATGAAAGGAGTGGAGGAGATTGCACATGTGTAATAAAGTAAGTCTACGATCTAAGGGTTCCGCCAATTTAGATGGATTTGAAATCAGACACTATTTGGTCACTCGTGTATGGCCAAAGATCTTGAGATTAGACTTAAGTATAAGTTCATGTGTTCTCTTAAACAAGTGATCCACTTAGCCTAGTGGTTAAGTCTCAAGGTTGTGAATGAGGAGGTCTTGGGTTCAATTTCCATGGGAGCATGGGGAGAGAGTTTTGCCCAAGAAGCTCTAGAGCCTTCTAACTCAAGTTAAGGTGAGTTAACTTGAGTCCAGTGAGACTCAAATCGAGTGGAGAGTACACCAACCACTAGTGGACTTTAGTGGAAGGTACTAAAGTAGTGGCCCAGATCACTCCAACCACTAGTAGACTCTAGTGGAAGATATGAAAGGAGTGGAGGAGATTGCACATACACTTGTGGACTTTGGTTACATTTTTGGTCCTTATTGATTTGAACAGCTATATATACATGCATAAGGTTAGGAGGAGATTCATCTCTCTAGCACGTGGTGGTCATAATTCTTAGTTTCTTGCAACAGCCAACCAAGGAGCTCTCATTGGGACAAAGTATGCCATGTGTACTTGGCACCCAATTACAAATCCATTGGAGGTGAATGTAGAGTTGAGTGTACATGAGGGACAAGATATTGAATATGTTACTTTGTATAGATCCATGATAGGAGCTTTGAACTATGTAACTCATACTAGGGTAGACATCAAGCATGTTGTAGGAGTTCTCTCAGAGTTTATGCAAACTCTAAAAGCACAACACAAGGAAGAAGAAGAAGCATGGAGCACAACACACAGTACTGAATGTATTACTACTAGAATGTACAAAGATAAGTGACCTGTTAGGTCAATAGACATATATACAAGTCGGGGGGGAAAAAGCCTCCTAAAAAGGTAAAAAAGCACCCCGGTGATCCTAGTGTGTTCACACACATCACTACCGAAATATATCAACAAATCCCCCCTGGGAGTGATGCGGTGAACAAGGAGTTGGCACTCATGTATAAGGAAGTGCCAAGTTATGTGGAATCAATCCACAAAAGGAAGTAAGCCTAAAGCTTTGTGCAAAGCTTCAAACTTCTCCCTAGGCAGATCCTAGTGAGAAAATATGCAATGTTCTCCTGCATGGGCACATATGCCATCTGATCTCTCTAGTAGAGAACCTCTCCCTAACATAATGATAATGAACCTCAATGTGCTTAGTGCAAGCATGGAACATAGGGTTCCGTGCAAGTGTCAATGGTGTCTAACTGTCAGTGAAGATGGTGGTGGCAGAAGGCTGACCAACACCCAAATCAGCCCTAAAGCATCTGAGCCATACACACTCAAGAGTCGCTGTGAAAACTGCCCTATACTCAGCCTCACAACTCGAAGTGGTCACAATAGGCTGCTTCTTGCTCAACCAAGATGTACATGAGCTACCAAGCATAAAGGGAAAGCCATTAGTGGACACATGAGTGTCAAAGCAACCAGCCCAATCATTGTTAGAAAAAGCATACAAATCTGGTGGTAGTGATCCCCCCTTGGGATAAAACAATCCAATTAGTCGGGCACCATTCAAGTAACGAAAGATGCGCTTAACCGCCTGCCAATGCTTGACAACCATCTTTGCTAATGACCAACAATATCAAAAACAAAGATGAAAACCTAGTTGGAAGGGCCTCTAAAGCATATGTTTTGCTCAAAAAATGTGTTTTCTTGTATGTGTATGGGTTAAAGTGTGTTTTTCCACTGTGTATGGTTGAAAATGATGAAATTTGAAAAAAGTCATTTTTTGGGGGAAGCATAATCACGGATTTGATGATGTGGCACTTACTTTTGGAGGGAGTTTGAAAGTTATACTTTTTCTAAAAGGAACTTCAAAAAATGGGCCCAAAAAAGTGACTTCTGACATATATATTAAAAAATAGGCCCTTTTGAGTTAATATACACTGAAAATGAGACTTTTAAAAAAAATCATTTTTTTATCCAAATACATGTACGAGTTTGATGATGTGGAAAGTAGATTCTCTTTCTCTCTCTCTAGAAGAAGAAAGAGAGAGGCCTACTGAAGCCTAAAAAAAAGCCTACTCCAGCCTACTAAAAAGTGCCCTATTAAATGCACTTTGTCCCCTTAAACAAGAACAAAATTAAGCTTAATCCCTAAAAATTAGGGATCCTTACAAGGCCCATGCAGGGTTCATTTTTTCCCCTAATGCATTAGGGTGACTTTATGATACAACTCGAAAGAGAGCTGGACTTCTGAGCACAACAAAAGTTCATAAACACAGAGGGAGATACGGTTACAAATCTCCGACAAAAGCTTGAAGAACTCAAAAAAGGGAATAAAAGCCATTTTCTACCTCTATTCTCAGCAATGCTCCTAGAGTGCCATTTTTTTATTCATCTCCATCAAACTCTAGCATGTTGAACGGCCCCTGGATCATACCAGTGGATTGAGAAACTAAGGATAGTGACCAATCATGAGTTACAGATGTGATGAGTATGTAAATATTCAAAGTAGATGCCTTTTACCAAAAGAATGCATTGCCTTGTACAAATTGTATGATCATTATACCAAATACTACTTGAAGTAGGCCTCTTCGAGCTAGATAAACAATTATTTCCACATTTTTGTAGAATCTCCCCCCAACATGATGCACATTGCTTTAGTCCTGTACTACTAATGTGATGCAACGGCAAAAAATATCATCGATAAAAGTGTCTACTAGGGCCCGATGAGTGTAAGAGGAAGAAAATGGTATCGTGGAGACCAGAGAAACCAACTCATAGAGGAAGCAAGTTTTGAGTGAAGCATCTAGCATAGAGCAAGAAACCTTGACATGTCGGTATTATAAAAAGGAGCCACATTGCAATGAGGTATCAAGCACAAAGAAAGAAACTCCAATATCATAAACAAAAGAGGAAGAAACTCCCATATGAAGATTTCATCTACAAGAAACTCCTATATCTAACGAGGCTATTGAATTGTGCAAGAAGAAGGAGAAAGAGAAAGGCCAAGAATAAACCATAGATGATGCCTTCCAAACGGCCTGACAGGACATCGAGGATAGTAATCCAGAGCTAGCAATGAGCATACACATGACCCCTCTCTCCATAAGTAATATATTGAAGAAAAATTATAAGCAAACTAGTCTATATGATTTATTGAAGATGGACACTCGATTCCAAGATGAGATGTTGAACCTCATAGCATCTCTGGGTGCACCAACCTCTATAAGTAGTGGTCATGGCATGTGTTTTGTGACACAAGCCCCGCTAACTGATTATTTCATTCCAAGAGTAGCTGCAAAGATAGTCGATCAAGAAATCATGGGAGTCATTATAGATGGCGGGTTAGGTATTAATCCATGGCAGATCACAGCAAGGTGAAGCTTTTCAGGATCGTTGAAAGAGTGGTTTTGATTGTTCAAGGATCTAAGTTCACTCTAGTTTTTGTGGTGTTAAGGCTTCTTCTCTTATCAAGAGTTTTTCCTTTGCTCTTGGGATGACCTTGGCTCATATATGGTGATTCATGACTAAGGAAACAACTATATGTGGGTGCACAATTGAGACATAATGAAGCAATTGTAGATGGAGACATCGGCCAACCATGCAAGAGCCGACATTGCTATTTCGTTAGCGGATCCTGAAGAAGAAGAGCTAGATTCTCTAGGGTTGAATGACATATTGGGAGATGCACTTGTTGAAATGGATGGATGCAATATCTCCTCCGTGTCATACTATTGTCTATAGTGAACCTCATCAGATAAGGAAAAAATCTCCCACATCAAGGTTGGTAAACTAGGAGGACCTATGCTAGAGTGGATGAGAAGAAGGAAGTTTCTATTGCAAGGGGAGCACAAATTCAATATAGTGGAGCGACAACTGCTAAAGGATACAATGATGGTGTAGTTACTCATGAAGGAGAATCCTCCACATAGGTTGCAAAGCAAACTAGGAAAAAACAAAGGAGAAGCCTCACATAGGTTGCAAAGAGAATTGTTGAAAAACAAAGGGAAAGACCCCATATGAATAATTGAAGGTAACTATTACAAACAGAAATAGTTCAAGCCACCAGATACTGAAAGAGGCCTCAAGAATCCAATGGCACTAGATCCGATGATGACCAAGAGGCCACAAAAATCCATCCCCTTGCAAAAGATCATCACTTAGTTCCAAGGTGTCAAAAATGCACTTATAGGGAGTTACAAGAATTTGCTCAATATTTGAGAAGCATTGAATCAAAATCCTACAAAGCAAATGCAGAACAGAGAAAAATCTACTCCGATATGGGAAGGACCATACAAGGTAGTCACACTCCTCACTCAAGGAGCACTTAGTATTACAACGCGAAAGGACAAGCCCTTACTGCTTGTGAAGGTCTATAACCTCAAGCCTTACCACATCTTGAATATTATAAAACTAGTTTTTGTATATTGCATTTGGGTTGCCTTATCACTTTTGTACAAATAAAACACTTTTTGTATGATTCATTAAATAAGTTCCCAGTCGGTCTCCCTTCTTCAAATCCTCAGGGTGTAGGTAGGACTCCTCTTTCCCACTTATTTGGTCTCCCAATATTTTTTTGTCCATTGTCGAGTAGATCCACCTTTGGTGGTAGCCATCAATACAACCCATAAAGTGTCATTCCACATTGATCCATGAGTCAAAGGCATTTGGAGGTCAGAGCAAAGGGTTCCGGGGTACTATCAAATTTTTGCGTTTGATAGTTGGGCATCATGCAATTTTGGTGTCCCTCAGCAACCCCTATTTGCCAGGTCATTCTGAATTCTTATGGTGATTCTCAGTGCTCGACACTCTACCATTTTGATGGCCCAAGGTCCTAATATCCTGGTGCAGTCTGGTTTTCCACTATTGTGGTTTCCTTTTTTAATCACTAGTGGTCTCGACCTAATCCTGCTATGCCTTGCAGAATCCATCATGTTAGCTACATATATCCTTCACACCACTAACCATCCTTTTCCCACCTACAACATAATTTGGTAGGATATGCTAGATATTTTCACGTCTTATGAGTGCAAAAGATGAGTTCCTATAGCAACACATCAAGTAATAATGGTATAACATGGGGGCGCAACAAGGTAGAGTCTTGAAGAGGTTCAACAAGCTAAGAATATTCATGTTATATAAGGAATTATGCATGCAATCCTACGTCATCAAGTCAACATCATCAGAGGTGACAATCACAGAGAAGGGAAGAGTAGTAGAGGGAATTGAGAGAATATTTCACATCCATATTGTATAACAAGGGCATAACATTAGGAAAGCATAGACATGTAGAGAAAGATAGGTGGATTGGGAAGCATCATATTGCAAGATAGTTATGAGGATCATAAAATAGAGCTTACACTTTGAGTGGAGGAAGATAGAAGTAGTTGAAGTAGCAACTTGTGGACAGGAAAAAGTCTACTTCGCATGCATCTATAGGGTTAGGCTAGACATAGAGTAGAAGAAGTACATTGTTTACACTTATCTGCATAAA
>CM035427.1:139098951-139208951 GCA_020310875.1 Ceratopteris richardii | reverse complement strand
GCCATAGCTTTGAATCTACAAAGCTTTATTCCATCAAGTGCCTTCGTCATCATATCTACTACTTGCTTTTTAGTTGGAACAAAAGAAATGTCAACCTCCTTTGCCATGAGCTTCTCCTTGATGAAGTGGTAATGAACTTCTATGTGTTTGGTTATTGCATGGAAAATACGGTTTGTTGCTAGATGCATGGGACTTACATTATCTCCAAATATGTGAGGTTTGGATCTCGCAAGTCTCGAATCTATATACAATGCTTTTAACCATATTGCCTCTTGAGTTGATATGGTCAAACCTCTATACGTTGGTTCAATTGAGGATAAAGCAATTGTAGGTTGCTTCTTGAAACTCCATGACACTAGCTTTGAACCTACAAATGCTAAGTAACTAGAGGTACTTCTTCTATCATCCTTAGCTCTTGCTCAATCTACATTTGAATAGATTTTCATATCCAAATCTGAAGAGTAAGGATATAATATACCTTCATTGACTATACCTTTGAGGTAATTAAGTAATCTCTTAGTTGCATCCATGTGTGGTCTTTTTGTTGAGTGCATGAATTGACTAAGCACTCCCACATTATATGAGATGTCTACCCTTGTATGAGTAGCATATATCAAGCTACCTACCAAGCTTTGATATTCTTTAATGTCCTTAATTTTCTCACCTTGATAAACACTAAGTTTATGATTCATCTCCAAAGGTGTACCTGCAAGTTTAGTATTCTTCATTTTGAACTTGAGAAGTAGGTCTTCAATGTATCTTCTCTGAGTGAGATACATCCCTTCATCTATATAAATCACTTGCATACCTAGGAAATATGTGAGCTCACCTGCCACTCCTATGGAGACAGGTTTACGATTGAGTCTTCATGATGCTGGAGATGCATTTGATGCTGTTCTCTATCAACAGGCTGTTGGATGCTTGATTTACTTATGCATTACTCGGCCAGATATTCAGTTTGCTGTCTCACAGATGAGCAGGTTTATGCATTGCCCAGGAGTCACGCATTGGAAGGCGGTTAAGCGCATCTTTTGCTACTTGAGTGGTACTCGGCTACTTGGGTTGTTTTATCCCAAGGGGGGATCACTACCGCCAGATTTGCATGCTTTTTCTGACTCAGATTGGGCTGGTTGCTATGACACTCGTGTGTCCACCAGTGGCTTTTGCTTTATGCTTGGTAGCTCATGTATATCTTGGTTGAGCAAGAAGCAGCCTACTGTGGCCACTTCCAGTTGTGAGGCTGAGTATAGGGCAGCTTTCACAGCGACTGTTGAGTGTGTGTGGCTCAGACGCCTTATGGCTGATTTGGGTGTTGGCCAGTCTTTTGCCACCACCATCTTCACTGACAATCAGAGCGCATTGGCAGTTACGAGGAACCCCTGTGTTCCATGCTCGCACTAAGCACATTGAGGTGCATTATCACTATGTCAGGGAGAGGTTCTCTGCTGGGGAGATCAGCTTGGCATATGTGCCCACGCAGGAGAACATTGCAGACCTTTTCACGAAGGCTCTGCCTAGGGAGAAGTTTGAAGCTTTTCGCAAAGCTTTGGGCTTACTTCCTTTTGTGGAGTGATTTCCACATAGCTTGGCACTTCCTTATACATGAGTGCCAGCTCCTTGTTCACCGCATCACTCACAGGGGGGATTTGTTGATATATTTAGGTAGTGATGTGTGTGAACACTCTAGGACCGCCGAGGCACTTTTTTCCCTCTTTGGGAGGTTTTTTTCCCCTGGCTTGTATATACGCCTATTGCCCTAATGGGCTACTTATCTTTGTACATTCTCTAGTAATACATGTAGTATTGTGTGTTTGTGCTCCAAGCTTCTTCTTCTTCCTTGTGCTGTTCGCGTGCTTCCGCTCAGATTGGGCTGGTTGCTATGACACTCGTGTGTCCACCAGTGGCTTTTGCTTCATGCTTGGTAGCTCATGTATATCTTGGTTGAGCAAGAAGCAGCCTACTGTGACCACTTCCAGTTGTGAGGCTGAGTATAGGGCAGCTTTCACAGCGACTGTTGAGTGTGTGTGGCTCAGACGCCTTATGGCTAATTTGCGTGTTGGCCAGTCTTCTGCCACCACCATCTTCACTGACAGTGAGAGCGCATTGGCAGTTGCGAGGAACCCTGTGTTCCATGCTCGCACTAAGCACATTGAGGTGCATTATCACTATGTCAGGGAGAGGTTCTCTGCTGGGGAGATCAGCTTGGCATATGTGCCCACACAGGAGAACATTGCAGACCTTTCACGAAGGCTCTGCCTAGGGAGAAGTTTGAAGCTTTCTGCAAAGCTTTGGGCTTACTTCCTTTTGTGGAGTGATTTCCACATAGCTTGGCACTTCCTTATACATGAGTGCCAGCTCCTTGTTCACCGCATCACTCCCAGGGGGGATTTCTTGATATATTTAGGTAGTGATGTGTGTGAACACTCTAAGACCGCCGGGGCACTTTTTTCCCTCTTTAGGAGGTTTTTTTCCCCCGGCTTGTATATACGCCTATTGCCCTAATGGGCTACTTATCTTTGTACATTCTCTAGTAATACATTCAGTATTGTGTGTTTGTGCTCCAAGCTTCTTCTTCTTCCTTGTGCTGTTTGCGTGCTTCCGCAGACGTCTATCTCCAACATCTCACATAGTGATAACGCACCTCAATATGTTTGGTTCATACATGAAACAGTGAATTTCATGCAACATGCAATGCACTCTGACTATCACTGAGAATATGCATAGCAACATCAATCTCCATGCAAAGATTCATCAATAGGCATCTTAAACATATACACTCCATTATAGTTGTGGAAATTGCCCCCTACTTAGCTTCACAACTTGAGGTAGACATATAAGTTGCTTCTTCCTCAACCAAGATATGCATTAGTCTCCAAGGAAAAAGCAATTACCACTAGTGCATACACGAGTATCATAACAACTAGCCCAATTACTATATGTAAAAGCATGAGAGCATGGTTGAATATCTCTACCATAAAAGAGAACTAAACGCAAAGTGTGTTTGAGATATCTAAACACATGTTTCACCACTTGTGAATGCTTAGTGCCAAGGCTATGCACGAATTAACTCAAGTAGGAATGCATGATATAACATAGAAACCAATCTGTTTTAAATATTTGTGTTCATCCTTTTAGCTACACCATTCTATACTAGGGTATAAGGAGTTATAAACTCTCTAAGAATTCCTCTAGACTAATAGAAAAGGTTGAATTCATGTGAGGTATACTCACTCCCATTATTTGATCATGAAGCTTTGAGCTTAGTTCCTTTTTTGGTCTCAATTGAAGCAAGCCATTTTCTGAAAATAGGTTATACCTCATCCTTCAATTTGATAGGATATATCGAGACTTTTCTAGTAGCATCATCTATGAAAGTGACAAAGTAAAGAGAACCACCTAATGACCTTGTGGGCATAGGACCACACACATCTATATGAATGAGATCTAAAGGCTGAATTGAAGAGTCAATGTGTGTTTTATGCACATTTTTAGTTGGCTTTCAATAAAATGCTCATAAAATGAAAAATCAGAGAAAGATAACACAAGTAGCCAAAATGAGAAAGATTTTCCATTCCAGTACGAGATATGTGGCCCAAGAGCCATGCCAAATACAAGCCATAGGATGTTTAGTAATAGCTAAAAAGTGTTCTTTTTGTGATACAAATATAAGATAAAGTGAGCCAAATTTGCTTCCTTTTGTAATAACCACATTGCCCTTTGACATGCAAAAGGACTAAGCATAGAAAACCACATTATAGCCAAGGTCATCAAGTTAACCAACTAACATCAAACTACATGATAATTGAGGTACATGTCATACATTATGCATAGTAAATTTCAAACCATCAATGAATTGCACAACCACATCTCCAATCCCCAGAAGCTCACATCGGTAGGAATCATCAAGTCTCATAGTACCAAGAGAATTTGTTACATAATTAGAGAACAATTCTCTATGTGGTGTCACATGGAAAGAAGCACCATAAATCTAACAACCACGTGTGGGAAAGAGAATCTAAGAGTCTCAGTGGGCACAATACTAAGTGTCAGCACATCAATGTCATTAGAAATAGCATTAATTTCCTCAATCTTCATAGTCAAAGAAGATGGTGCATGTAGTTGTTTAACATGGCCATCAACATTATGTCCTTTACCTTTCACATTCTTTAAAGCATAGCAATCTTTCTTCATGTATCCTTTCTTGTGACAATAATGACATTCAATATCCCTCTTCCTTGATTTACTTTTACTCTTATTCGGTTGACGATTCTTTTCCATGTTCTTGCTCTTGCCACATTGTCAACTCTTTCCTTGGTAAGAATCATGAACTTTATATGCATCTCCACCTTTAGTTCCAACCATAGATTTTCTATGAATCTCCTCCCTTAAGAGTGCTCCACATATGTCATCATAGTCTAGTTTACCAATAGGTGCACTATTGCTAATAGTTGTGCAAAGCATATCCCATCATGATGGCAAGGTGCATAATAACAAGATTGCTTTCATTTCATTAGCCATATCCATTTTTTGAGCCTATAACTAGGAGAATATAGCATCAAAATCATTTAGATGATCAAGAACACTTTATGTGTCCTTCATGCGAAGTTCATATAACTTTCTCATTAGGTACACTTTATTTGATGTCATCCCTTTTTCATATGTATTGCATAACTTCTTCCAAAGCTCCTTTGGACTTTCACAGTGTAACATTGTAAAGTAACCATTATCTACGACGTGCAATCGAATGGTAGATCTGGCCATTTCCTCCAAGTCACCCCAATCATCATCATCCATATCAACAAACTTCTTTGAGATTCCATTTACTAGCTTCCACTATCTCCTCTGAATGAGCACATCTTTAATCTGATTCTTGCATAGAGAAAAATTTGTGCCATCAAAATTCCAGATCTCAAAATGATCTTTGCCTTACAATTTATAGCTCCTCTTGGGAGCACAGACACTAGGCCTAGATTGAAAGAACTTGGAGAAGCTTGTAGAAGGTAGAAATATGTGTTTCGAAGCGACGAAGTTTGGTCTAGCCAACCAGCACAAGACCAGCCCTTGAACTTATGGAGACTCAAATAGACCTTATAAGCATGTGATAAGTGCAAAGAAACACACTATGTACTTTGGAGCATCAATGAGAATGAGTCGATACAAAACAGATAGGTTCACGGGTCAACTAGCTCAAAAAACTTACTATCTATGGAAGAGACAATGAACTTCAAATGCCCATAGCGACCAGCGTGATTACAATTAGAAAAAACCCTTTTGTGGGAGTGATACACATAGGGTTCAGTGTATATAATGCACAAAAGTATAAGGAATAAGCAAAATATGCTATAGGAATGAATGCGACATTCACCGGTGGTACTTCCTATTTTTCAGGAATACGTAGAGATTGACCCCGAGACAAAAAAACTCAGATTTCTCCCAATCTACTCAACCAAATGCTATGAAAATTTTTAGGCATAAACTAGACACTAATAAATTTCCAATGACCCATGTTGCACTCAATTTGGACCTCGCGAGAGAGAACAGCAGCCTCTCCAAGATTACTCTTGGCAAAGAAGATGATGCAGAGAATTGAAGGAGCAAGACAATGATGGTCACAAGTGTATGTA
This sequence comes from Ceratopteris richardii, assembly GCA_020310875.1. Lineage (NCBI taxonomy): Eukaryota > Viridiplantae > Streptophyta > Polypodiopsida > Polypodiales > Pteridaceae > Ceratopteris > Ceratopteris richardii. Next base: position 139,203,327 of record CM035427.1, on the reverse strand, counting down.
TATTGCTTCCATGTAATGTACAAGTAATTTCAAGTCTTTGTATAGACTCTAGGAGTGTTCCACAACTTCTACAAGTGAAATTTGAATTCAAATGAAGGTGGGAATGGTTGTTGGAGGGAATTAACTCACTTTCCTACAATCTAGGAAAAGTGAAGATCTAGTTTGATCTACTTTTAGGTGATTTGATTTCTTGATTGAATGCAACTTCAACCACCTCAAATTTGTGGTATTTGGGCTCTATCTTTCTACCTTTACATGTGTAAAGCTCAAGGCTATTACAACAGTAAATGAACCATCAAAAATCAATACAATAAATGAGCATAAGAAAAAGAGATATTCTTTCGACGCGATAGCCTTTGATGTAGATCAAATCCGCCTCAAGCATTTAATCTTGATGTTCCAACAGCTCCCCCTCAAGCCAAAGTATGCTTGAGTCTTCATTCTCTGATAGGTTGAATACCTGCCATAGCTTTGAATCTACAAAGCTTTATTCCATCAAGTGCCTTCGTCATCATATCTGCTACTTGCTTTTCAATAGGAACAAAAGAAATGTCAATCTCCTTTGCCATGAGCTTCTCCCTGATGAAGTGGTAATGGACTTCTATGTGCTTGGTTCTCACATGGAAAATAGGATTTGCCGCTAGATGCATGGAACTTACATTATCTCCAAATATGTGAGGTTTGGAACTCGCAAGTCCCAAATCTGTATACAATGCATTTAACCATATTGCCTCTTGAGTTGCTATGGTCAAGCCTCTGTACTCTGCTTCAATTGAGGATAAAGCAATTGTTGGTTGCTTCTTGGAACTCCATGACACTAGCTTCGAACCTGCAAATGCTAAGTAACCAGATGTACTTTTTCTATCATCCTTAGCTCCTGTCCAATCTGCATCTGAGTAGATTTTGATATCCAAATCTGAAGAGTAAGGATAGAATATACCTTCGTTGATTGTACTTTTGAGATACTTAAGTACTCTCTTAGCCGCATCCATGTGTGGTCTTCTCGGTGAGTGCATGAACTGACTAAGCACTCCCACACTATATGAAATGTCTTCCCTTGTATGAGTAGCATATATCAAGCTACCTACCAAGCTTTGATACTCTTTAATGTCTTCAATTTTACCACCTTCATAAACACTTAGTTTATGATTCATCTCCAAAGGTGTACCTACAGGTTTAGTGTTCTCCATTTTGAACTTGAGAAGAAGATCCTGAATGTATCTTCTTTGAGTCAAATACATTCCTTCATCTGTGTATATCACCTGCATACCTAGGAAATATGTGAGCTCACCTAGGTCACTAATTTTGAACTCCTCTTGCATGTGTCTCTTGATCCTTTGAATGCCATTTAGATCATCACATGTCACAATAATATCATCTACATATACACATACATAGATAACCTCATTGTGATCCCTTTTGATGAATAGAGAAGGATCTGAGCTGCTAGCTTTGAACCCTTGATCTTGAAGATATGTAACCAACCTGTAATTCCAAGCTCTAGGAGCTTGTTTCAATCCATACAATGCTTTTTTAAGTCTGCACACATAAGATGGATGATTAGGGTTTTCAAAACCTGGTGGTTGTGACATGTATACCTCTTCACTTATCCAACCATTTAAGAATGCATTTTTCACATCAAGTTGGAGGAGTCTCCAATTCCTTGCAGCAGCTACACTTATCAATGTCTTGATTGTAGTCATCTTTAAAACTGGTGAGAATGTTTCCTCATAGTCTATACCATGAGTTTGTGAGCATCCTTTGGCAACTAATCTTGCCTTGTACCTGCAAACTGATCCATATGAGTTTCTTTTAACTTTATATACCCATCTGCAACCAATTACCTTTTGCTTTGGCGAGATTGGAACCAAATCCCAAGTGTCCATTTCCTTCAATGCATCTATCTCTTCTTTCATGGCCTTTTCCCAATTAGGGTTTCCCTTTGCCTCTTCATAGGTTGAGGGTTCCTCTGAAATAGAGTCTTTTGCCAAGTATATTGAATGCTTCGTAAGAAATGTGGAATCATATCCATACCTTTCTGGTTGTTTCTTCTCTCTTGCTGATCTTCTAGGTGCTTGTTTGGAGCATTCTCCAATCTCTTGCATCTTTGCTTTGCCTCTTGACTTCCATAGCTTGTAATCCTTTTCTCTTTCATCTTGGTCATCATCTGTATCACTTCTTGGATCTTGGACTTGTGTATCATGCTTGCTTCCTAATTGATGAGAGTCAGAATCGAGATCATATGGTAGTGTTACCTTTTGTTTGTCTTCATCATACCAAGACCCGTGTTCTTCAAACACAACATCTCTACTTGTAGTGAATTGCTTGGTTGAAGGATTGAAGAAGATGTAACCCATCTGAGTTGAATCATATCCAATAAACACTGCCTTTGTTTCCCTTTCATCTAGCTTACCTCTTATTTTTGATGGTGCATGAACATAAGCTAAACAACCAAAAACCTTGCAATTTCCAAGACTAGGCTTTCTTCCATGCCATGTGTCATAAGGAGTCATACCTTGAAGTGATTTGGATGGTAGTCTATTGGTACACAACAGTTGAAATAGCTTCTGCCCATAGATAATGTGGCAACTTCTTTTCTTCAAGCATTGTTCGGGTTGATCCAACCAATGTCTTGTTTCTCCTCTCTGCAATTCCATTTAGTTGAGGAGAGTACCTAGTAGTCACTTCCCTTTTGATACCTTTGTCCTCCAAGAACTCATCAAACTCTTTGGAGAAGTATTCTCCCCCTCCATCAGATCTGAGCTTCTTTAGTGATCTACCTGTATGATTCTCCACATGTGCAAGATACTTCTTGAAGCAATCAAACACTTCATTCTTACTCTTGATAAAGTATAGAACATTCCATCTACTATGGTCGTTAATAAACGAGACATAATACCTTGATTCTACCAATGAAGCTTTCAGCCATGGCCGGTGACTAAAATAATTTGATGCAGAAAATTGACTGTATCTCAAAAAGTTGAACAGAACTGCCCATACAAATTCCACTACACCTGTAGTAGACTTTGAGAAGCTTATACTGGCGAACAAAAACTGGTATATACCTTTGGCACAAAAAGACAAAATAGCCTACAAAAGCGCTACGATAATGCATTCGGAGGCTAAAACGAGCTCATATCGCGATTTCGGCACCACAGAACGAAGCTGTTTTGATCTCTGAAACACCCTAAGTATGCTCACCAAATTTCGTGTGAATTTGAGACTGCAAGCGAAGGAGTGTCGATGGCGCCCTAGATGAAGCAACGACCTACTCTGATACCAATTGTTGGAGTTAGACGTCTGCAGAAGCATGCGAACAGCACAAGGAAGAAGAAGAAGCTTGGAGCACAACACACAATACTGAATGTATTACTAGAGAATGTACAAAGATAAGTAGCCCATTAGGGCAATAGGCGTATATACAAGCCGGGGGAAAAAAACCTCCTAAAGAGGGAAAAAAGTGCCCCGACAGTCCTAGAGTGTTCACACACATCACTACCTAAATATACCAACACACCTTTTAATAAGAGTCAAGAGATATTTACAGTTTCGATACTCCTGTTACAACTCCTAAAATATATAGATTTCAATAGTTATCCCATTGATAAGAATGGGATTTACAAGCTCAAGTATGTTTTAGAATTAGCTTTTGACAAAGATGTATCAAAAAGAGTAGATGCACATGAACTGCTTAGAGTATTTTCGCATCTAACTTGATATGGTTTAAAGAAATCCATGACAGATGGATTACGACCATATTGAAAATAATATGTATTCATTTGAACTATCTGGATTAAATGAAGTGTTTACATTTGAGTTAAGTGAATTATGTGGAGTAAATGAAGTGCTATCATTTGAGTTATGTGGATTAAATGTTGTGGATTCATTTAAGAAATGTGAATTAAATCTTGTGGATTCATTTGAATTATGTGGAATAAACGAAGTGTTTATATTTGAATTAAGTGGATGAAATGAAGTGTAATCATTTGTATTAAGTGGAGTAAATGTTGTGGTACCATTTGAGTTAAGTGGATGAAATGAAGTGTAATCATTTGTATTAAGTGGAGTAAATATTGTGGTATCATTTGAGTTAAGTGGATGAAATAAAGTGTAATCATTTATAATATATGGATTAAATAATGTGTATTTATTTGAATTATGTGGAGTAAATGAAGTGCTATCATTTGAGGGATGTGGATTAAATGTTTTGGATTCATTTAACATATGTGAATTAAATCTTGTGGATTCATTTAACATATGTGAAATAAACCTTGTGGATTCATTTGAATTATGTGGAATAAACGAAGTGTTTACATTTGAGTTAAGTGGATGAAATGAAGTGTAATCATTTGTATTAAGTGGAGTAAATGTTGTGGTATCATCTGAGTTATGTGGATTAGATGTTGTGGATTCATTTAACATATGTGAATTAAATATTAATTCATTTGAATTATGTGGATTCATTTGAATTCTCTTGAGATAAAAATAGTGTTTTTATTTTGCAGAAGTAAAACATAGCAAGAATGCCAGATGTGAATGATGATCTTGATCATACTGAATCTCAAAGGATTTTATCTGAGCAAAATGCTCAATTTGCACAATCAAGATTAGCATTTTTATTCCATCAAGATTTAGAGCCAAAGGGATTAGAAGCAGAAGCATTATCAATGAAAGAAGTAAAAAAGCTATGTCCAAATTATTTTGTTCGTGATGTTCTCTTTCGGGTTACAGGAAGGGCAAAAGAAACAACATCCTTAAAGCTTTCAGACTTACAACATAAAGGATTAGCAAAAACGCTACTTCGACACTTTGTGCAAGTTGAGAGATCATTACCAAATAATAATCAAATAGCATTATACTTCATTCAAAAGGTTTTTGTACAAGATATTCTTCATCGACGTGTAGGTTGGGATGATCGTCCAAAGAATGCAGCTATCGGTTTGGGTCGTCCTCAAAATCGAGCCGAATTTTGTAATCAAGGAAACGAAGGCCCTCTTCCTCGAAAGCGGCCCTACATTTTGCTACCTGAAGAACATAATCTTATACATGATTTGTCATCACAAGGGGCAGAATTATACAATGAAGGATTAACAATTCCTGCATTACGAAGAACAATAGATGATCAACAAAAGAGGATTGATGATCTAGAAAATCAAGTGACTAATTTACAAATTTCTGTGGATGCTTATGAGAGAAAATATGGAAGACTCTCAGAGACATTATCAGCTTTTGATCGGTTTACTGCTGATGAGTTATTGAATCAAGAAAACACTGAGTAGGCAAGCTTTTTTTGTAATCAAAGACATGACTTGTATCCGATTTTGCAATTGAATATAATCATAGTATTCATAGTACATCATTTTCTTCTTTGAATATCATCATCTATGATAGGTACCATGTCATCTATTTCTTCCATGTCTCAACCATCATTATGATCTACATCTAAATCATGATCACTCCATGAATCATTTGTTAAACTTTCATGAGTTTGAAATTCTCCAAAAGTTTGTTGTGCTGCTCTAGAAGCTATCTTGGTTGGAGCATGTAACAAATGCATATTACAAAACACATATACCAAATCATTAGCGCGTGATACACTTAAGCGATTTCTTTGTTTTGAATGAAGAAAATCATAGGCACTCCAATCATGTTCACAACTACCACTTGAAGCTACTATTGAAAGCACTCTCATAGCTATATGTTGCAACTCCACTGCTTCACCCCCATACTCTTCCCACCAAATAGGAGGTGGATGCTTTTGAATCGCTTCAATATGCCATAGATCTCCAAAAGATCCTTCTCGATTTACATACTCTACTCTTTGGTGGAATGCATCTCGACCATCTATACCTAGAAGTAATAACTGACATGTGGTTTTGAAGTTTGCCATGACTTCTTTGTTTGATGCTTGACCATTGAGATGAAATGTTGGATCCAAAATGAATGTTGTTCCATGCAAATGAGTATGCATTTGCGTCCATCTCTTCTCTGCTAATGATACAATCTATGTTTTCTCTCGTAATGAAAATTGATTAAAGTCTTTTACATTTTGAATAGCTTCTGACATAATCCAATAAAATTTTCAATCACAAATTTATCAGTATCAACCATTCGTAAAAGTTCCACAAAAGGTTTAGTGATACCAACAATTTTTTCAAGATTATGCCAAAAATTTTGTGATTGTATTAGCCACGTACATTTGGATGCTGCAACTCAATAAGAAGAATACTTCTCTAGCCATGCCTCCCATCTTCGATCAGCAATCATTTCTACAAGAGCTGGCTTAACTTCTAATAATCCACTGAGCATAATGTAAGCAGTTGCAAATTATGTGGCACAAAAAATTTGAAGTGCTTTATTGGGAGATTTTGATCGGAAGAGCAAATATGAAAATTGATGCTCTTTAATAAATTTGACTACATGATTTGCATCTAATAAGCTTTGTTTAATGAAAGATAATCTACCTATATCTTTCAATAATAAACATAATGTATGAGTTGCACATGGAACCCAAGTAATGCCTTCATACTTGTTTTGAATTGTGATTCCAGCACGTCGAAACTTAGAGGCATTATATGTCACTATCGCAATCACATTCTTCGGACCACCCACACGTGATATAGCATGTTCATATACCTTTACAAGAAAAGCCAAACTTTTCTCTTTAAGAGAAGTATCAACAACTTCTAAAAGCATGTTTCCTTTTGGACATATAACCATGACATTAATCAATGGTTTATTTTGACAACTTGTCCATCCATCCAATGCTATTGTGCATCCATACATGGGTACATAATCAAGTACTGTTCGCTTTAAAATAGCTTCAGTACTTTTTGTCAATTTATCTACATACTCTGTTCGCATTTTGTTATAATTTGGCATGGTGAAACCTTTTCGTGCAATTGACATCAAAGCATCTTTGAAAATGAGATCACAAATAACATTGAAAGGAATCCCACATGCTAAGAATGCTTGAGTCCATTTAAGATGAATCTCAAGACAATCTTGCTTTTCAAAAGCTACATGTATAGTATTTTGTGATTTATTACGGACAAAGCATGGTGACAAAGTATTAGATCCACCATTTTTACTACATTCACCAACTCCACTCTTTTTTGATACAATTGGAGAAAATGGAGTACATGTATCTTGGTTATTCTCAAAAACAGTTTGGGAGACTTGAGTAGAAATATCTTTTTGATCCTCTACTATCATCGACGCATCTACTCGTTCTTGCTCTACACTTGGGCTACTTCGAAAGTGTTGTAAACTACTCATGCTTTTGAATCTTTTTGATGTGATACCTTGAGATTTACATTTATTTGCATAACTTGCAAATGTACCCATATATCACTATCTGGATTAGAGCATCCTGCCACATTATTACCTGTACTAAAGAGATGCTCTTTTATTCGAGTTGTGTTTCCTACATAACGATGCCCACAACATTTGCATTGTATTGTGGATACTGTTTTACCCTCTTGATGAACAATCACATATGAACATTCTTTTCCCTTTCCCATAATGCTTGCAAATTGCTTTATGAAGACTATACCTACAAAAAAAACAATATAAATCAATATCACATAAAATATTTCGATCAACATTGAGTCAAAAAATTACGATAGACTTTAATTCTCAATCATACACCCATATACAAATTACAATTACACATACTATTTTGAAGGTCATTGTTGAGTTAAAGAATCACAATAGATTTTAATTCTCAATCATACACACATATACATTTACACATACTATTGTGAAATACGAATCAATATTGAGTCAAACAATCACAATATATTTTAAATTCCTGATCATATGCACATACACTTACACATACTATTGTGAAGTAAGAATCAATATTGAGTCAGACAATCACAATAGATTTTTCATTCACACTTATACACTCATGTGCATACACATACTCATACACATACTCATACACATACATACATATACTATTATGAAGTGATTCTCAATGTTGATTCAAACATAATCTACCTATATCTTTCAACAATAATTTTAATGCACCACAATAGATTTTAAATTCCTAATCATATGCACATACAATTACACATACTATTGTGAAGTAAGAATCAATGTTGTATCAAAAAATCACAATAGATTTTAAATTCCTAATCATGTGCACATATATTTACACAAACTATTGTGAAGTAAGAATCAATAGAGTTAAACAATCACAATAGATTTTTCATTCACAACTATACACTCATATGCATACACATACTCATGCACACACATACATATACTATTATGAAGTAAAAATCATTATTGAGTCAAACATAATCTACCTACATCTTTCAATAATAAATTTACTGCTTTAAATTCCTAATCATATGCACATACACTTACACATATCCTGGTGAAGTAAGAATCAATGTTGTATCAGACAATCACAATAGATTTTAAATTCCTAATCATATGCACATACATTTACACATACTATTGTGAAGTAAGAATCATTATTGAGTCAAAAAATCACAATAGTTTAAATTATTTAATATTTATAGCAAAAAATTATACCTTGTTCTCTCTACAACACTTTAAGTTCGTAAAGAACAAAGTAGCTTTTATGAAAAATGAGTAAGAATCAATCATAATATATGTTAAATTCACATATATATACTATTGTGAAGTAAGAATCAATGAGTCAAACAATCACAATAGTTTCAATTATTTAATATGGCAAAAATTTATACCTTGTTCACTCTACAACACTTTAAGCTCATAAAGAACAAAGTAGCTTTTATGAAAAAATGAGTCTAGTTCTACTGTTTTATAAAATATTATTCGATCGATTTTTTTCGATCAAAAAATTATCGATCGAAAGCGTTCTCAATGGAAAAGGGTCAAATTCTCATGCAAAAACTATTCAGGCGTGTCCGAATAAGCTGATGTGTCATCGAATAATTCGGTTGAATAATAAGAGCTTTCCGTAAAATTCCATAATTATTCACGAATAAACAAAGTGTCTAATAACGAATAATGCAACCTAGCTAGCCAGCACTAGAGTAAAAATTTCCCATGCATAGGGAAAAGGTTCATTCAAATATACTGGAGGAACACATAAGTGTAACAAACCCCCCCGGAGCAAATGATGTGAACACATACAAGGAGCGACATATCAGCCCCCACTAAGCAGTAAGCCTAAAGCTTTACAAAAAGATTCAAACTTTTCCCATGGAAGAGCTTTGTTGAATATTTCTACCACGTTATCTTCTGTTGGCACATATACAAAATCAATATCTCTTGTATGAAGGTGCTCTCTCACATTGTTAAATGCACCTCAAAGTGCTTGGTCCATGCATGAAACATTGGATTTCATGCAATAGCAAATGCACTCTGACTATCAATGAGAATATGCATAGCAGCAACAATCTACATGCAAAGATCCATCAATAGCCATCTCAACAATATACACTTCATTATAACCATGAAAATTACCCTATACTCAGCTTCACAACTCAATGTTGCCACTATAGGTTGCTACTTACTCAAACAAGATACGCATGAGTCTCCAAGGAGAAAGAAATTACCACTAATGGAAATGTAAGTATCATAACAACCAGCCCAATCACAATTTGTAAAAGCATGCAAGCCTGACTAAATATCACTTCCATAAAAGAGTTCTAAACTCAAAGTGCCTCTAAGATATCTAAACACATGTTTCACTGCTTGCTAATGCTTAGTTCTAGGGTTACGCATGAATTGATTCAACCACGAAACTACATACTGTATATCTCGCTTGTGTTGCATGCATCTATAAGACATCCCACAACTTGTTGATAAAGAGAAGTGTCAAATGCAGCACTGAATCCTCAACTAAGAACCTGAACCTTGTCTTGATTAGTGTGGAAATTTGTTTGCAATCCTCTAATTCAAAACACTAAAGTATTATTTCAGCATACTTAGCTTGATGCATAACAATTCCCCCCTCAAGTGGATACAAACTAGTTTCCAAGATAGTAGCTCAAAAGACGAAGATAAGTGACATCAAAAGTATGTTGCAAATCAGCCATAAAGATGTCAATTTTTGCATCACATGAGCCAATCAAAAATATATCATCAACATAAAGAACAGGCATTGTAAGATCAACCCCATCTTTGTGTAGATAGAATGTGCTTTCAATGGGACTACATGACAAGAGCAATCAAGTGCTTATGGATTTTGTCATACTATGCACATAGAGCTTGCTTGAGAATCACACACGGCTTTATGCAAGTGGAAAACCATATTCTCTTGCCCTTTCATGGAAAATTTAGTAGGTTGCTTCACATAAACTCCTTCTTGCAAATCACTATTCAAGAAAGTTGTTCTTATGTCCAATTGGTGTCGTTTCCAACCTCATTGGGCAACCAATGCAACCATAGTACAAATGGTAGTCATGTGTAAAATAGGTGCAAAAGTTTCCTCATAGTCAATGCTGCAATGTTGCCCATATTCTTTGGAAAGCAATCTAGCTTTTTAGTGATCAATGCTACCATTTGACTTTCTCTTAATCTTGTAAACCCACTTTGTACCAATGGCATTTTTTCTTTTTGGAAATTCACATAACTTTCAAGTATCATTCCTATGTACGGAATCCATTTCTAATTGCATAGCACTCATCTACTGTGGATTGTCACATGTAGTTTCAAAAGTAAGTGGCTCTTCATTACACGTTGTTGCAATAAGAGAATAATCCACAAAAATACTTGATGCATGGTGAGAGTAATCTTGTTCTACCTAGTAAAGGTGCACTCAATTTGTTGTCTTGCAAAGTTTGTTTCAGCCACTTTGGCATAGTTTCTGGAGTTTTGATAGACATGCATCCGTTACGTAATACATCATCAACATGTATAGCATTTGTGGGATGAATTTCATGCTCATCTTGAGCCATATTTTGATGCAAATATTCAACCATATATGGCTAGACATTTTCAATAGATCCAACCTATGTTGCATTTATTCAATCAATATGTTTGATTTATTTGGGGATTTCCAAATAATCCTGAATAGAAAACCAGATATCAAATTTTTTCAATCGAAAATAATTTCAATCAAAAGTGCATTCGATCAAAATGCTTTTGGTCAAAATTGCTTTCTATTGAAGAGTATTTTCTAAGCAATATATATATATATATATATATATATATATATATATATATATATATATATATATATATATATATATATATATATATATATATATATATATATATATATATATATATATATATATATATATATTCATTCGATCCAAAATCTCATTTGTGCACATGCTTCCAAGCAAGTTTATAGAGCTTTACTACCACTGTAGCATTCATAGAGCTTCCTTTCTCATCATATCATTCAAGTATTGATTTTTTTTCATTTATTTTCTTTTTTATTCTTATGTTTATTGTGTGTCATGCATATGTTATGATTCACATATGTGTCTCTTACACATGTATAATTTTTATTCATGTGATTGGTTTTTATCTTTTCTAATCATTGTAAGTATACATGCTCAACTCATGAAAGCATTTCTTACTTGTATACTTTGATTAATAAAATTTTAAAATAAACCACTATTGTGATTATTTAACCTGCTACATTGATTCTTGCTCTCACAAAAGTACAGGACTAAGGGCAATAGATCTATTGAGATTGTTTGAATGCTTGCCTTGATTCCTACTCTCTCAATAGTATAGGGAGTGTATAGGGACTATTGCAATTGTCTGATTCTTTGATTCTTGCTCTCACAATAGTCACTTAGATTTGTGTGAGCATAATTATACAGTTCATAGGGTCACATGTGTATAAAAACTATTGTGGTTGTTTGATTATTTGACTCTTACTTTCACAATAGTTATATAAATTCATGTGACAAGAATCATACATCATTAGGGAAAAAAATGAACCCCACATGGGCCTTTTGGATTAGAGAGTGATTAGTGATGGACCAATGAGAAGAGGGTGGTGAACACAGTCTAGTCCCTTAATCAACTAGGCTAGGTATAGGCTTCCCTTGTTTTGGGCTAGTCAAAACCACAAAACCATGCTAAAACTCGTGGTTTTCTCCTTCAAGTAGTTTTTGAGAGAGATGGGATTCAAACTCAACCCTTGGATGCCCTTCAAGATCCAATGGGTAGGATTATTTCTTAAGAAATGGGTCACTTTAAATTATAGCCCTTAGATGTTGATTAAATCTAATGGATGTAGTTGTTTCCCAAAGAAAAAAAGGCACCTTGAATTTGGGCCATTGGATCTTAAAAGAAATTAATGCATGAGATTTGATCTTTGCATGGATCACTATCCATTTAATCAAGACCATCAATTCTTTAGAAAATCCAACACTCTACGTGCATCCCAAATTCGTTTCTCTCCTTGCATTAATTTTTGAGCTTTTCTCTTTTAGTGACAGTGAGTGAGCCTATTTTGTCTTTTAGTGATAGTGGGTTGGGTTTTAATCTCAACCATCCAAGAGAAAAGCAATCGGACGGCTGAAATTAGGCGAAATCTGCAATATTTTCTTCTCTCTCCTTTCGTCGATCTTCCTATTTTGTCGTTTATTGCCAGACTTTGAGCTCTTATTTTGTCTTTTAGTGCCCATGTTTTTCATTTTTATCATGGCCATCCAATCAAGAGATCCAAGGGCTTGAAATGCACACGAATTTCCTCACCTGAGCATTCTTTTTTTTTTAATTATTTATTGTCACTGACAATACCACTAGTGGTTTTTTCCAACCTCTTAATCCACTTGATTAGCCATTTTAATTCCTTAAAATTAGGAATCCTTACAAGTCCCATGCAAGGCTCACTTTTTCCCTTAATGTAGTATAGGAAGTTTATATGAACTATTATGAATGTTTGATTCTTTGAGTCTTACATTCTTAATAGTTACATAGATTCACTTCAAGATTATAATTAAACTTCTTATTATATATATATATATATAATTATCTAGCTATAATATTATTTATCTATTTTTTATATATTTGTCCATTTATTCATTCATTCATTTATTTATCTATTTATGTATCAATCTATCTATCTCTTTATATATATCCATCCCTCTATTTATTCATTTATATATAGATTCAATTATTCATCTACCTATCTACTCAATTTTATATATATATATATATATATATATATATATATATATATATATATATATATATATATATATATATATATATATATATATATATATATATATATATATATATATATATGTGTGTGTGTGTGTGTGTGTGTGTGTGTGTGTATGTATGTATGTATATATATATCCAGAGTTATCTATACATTCATCTATCTATCCATGCACATATTCATATATCTATCTATTCAATTATCTATCCATTCAATTATTTGTCTATCTATCTATTCATTTATTTATCTATTTATTGATCTATCTATCCATACAAATATTGGCCTATCTATTTATATGTCTACTTAAATATGTATTTAAGTATCTATCATTTTATTTATGAGTCTTATTTTTTATTATTATTTTTATGGATTAAAATAGTGTTTAAAGATTTAATATTATTCAAGTTTTTTATTTTATCTCATAGACTATTTGTTATATTTGCGCAGATGGCAGGTAAAATAAATAAGCATGAACGAAAGTTTTTAGAAGAGTTTGTTGTTGCTTGTACATGTATGGAATGTGAGAATACCATATCACATTAGTAATGGATGTATCATATTACAAAAAATTCATCGAGCAGCTATGTAGGACAACATATATTAACATTGAAGATAAATCTTGAAGTGCATCAAGAGGAGCACAAGTGCTAGGTGAACAAATCAGTAAAGACGACACTCGTGGTTTTAGACAAATAGTCAAAGTGGTAGAATACTTGGCATTGGATATCACAACAAATCAGGATTTATGGACAAAATCAAATTATATTTTATTTACACTACCAAACGATGAAGAGACGAAAGAGAGTGAGAATGGATACTAGAACAGGTAGAGCGACCAAGATAGTAGTGATAGTAGATCCATGTGTAGACATGCATGTGAATATGGGATATCCAACATCCAACAACCTATGTTTGCACACATATGCATCTGTTCATTTCAAAGATGCAGCCCTCATGGGGGAAGGATATTATGGTATGGTCCATAAAGTCACAATAAGCCACCCAAGGTTCTATAACGAAATTTTTGCAACAAAATTACTCAAAATATTACTCAAAAGTTGACATGTAGACAAGAGAGAATGAAGCAATGCATGAAGCCACAATATTACCTATTATCCATAGTGGAATAGTCAGCCCACATGTGTTAGCTAGACACCATATGTTGGCAGTAGCAATCGGCATCGAAGAAGAGGAAGCATGTGAAGAAAGAGGAGCAAGATTGAAGGGGCCCCTCAATAAATTTTCTACATCACCACTGATCTGTAAAGATTAAAATCACCACGAAGAACAATAGTGATTCTAATCACTATGCATTGCAACATAAAAACCCCAATTTTGCAATGTAGTGCTGCATTTTGTGGAATTCAAGGAGTCCATAAGCTGGAGGAGTTTAGGTAGAATGTAGTTATCTAGTTTCATATGTTTTGGAGATTGTTTGCTACCTGAAAAGTAGTTTAGGACATAATTGTTTACTATGCCTATCATTAGATGTGAAACCAATGAAATCACCTCAAAAACTATGAAGGGCTAGAGAGCTCATTTTTTAGGTTAGCAAGTAGTAGATTTGAGTAAACTTGTATGTGAAGTGAGCATTGTAAGAGCTTTTTGTTTATAGAAATATTTCTCCTTCCATTATCTCTCTTATTGTCTCTTCCATGTGTGAGTGCATTAGTTTGCTTCCCACTATCACCTTCACGCACATCACTCATTCAAGATCGTCATATCGTCTTTACATCTCCATGGATTGATAATTAAGGAGGTGAACCTCCACAACATGATACTCATCCTTTCCTAGAACAACACCAAATTTTGCACCATTGCCGAGGAGCATGCTCAAGGATGAATGTGTGATGGAAAGAGTGTTGGGAGATCAATGTTGGAAGGTAAGCAGTTAGATTTTCTACAAGTTTATTCACTTGTTTTATTGTTCTTTCACCTCATTATCACTTCCCATCCACTTTCCATAGCCATGCTTCATCATCTTCATTAAAATATTTTTATTTTTCTCCTTATCCACCTTCATTCACCTCATTTGCTTGTGTGAGTGAGAGAGAGAGAAAGCATGAGTATAGTCTTTGTGTGCATCTAAGTTGTTGTGCAGGATTCCCCTCCACCATCAAACTCAAGCACCTGTGCAGGTGAGATTTTGTGTGATTTTTTATTTTCATGTTTGTCATTATGGCATGTTGCTACAAGTCAAAAAAGTGAAGATCTTCATATTCCATCTATAGCAAAGAAGAGAGCACATTAGTTCCTCCTTGGAACACTAGTCACATCAACCAAATTGTAAGATTTTCAAACTATCATGACATGGCTAGACTATTGTGATAGGCTCAGACCGTGATGAAAATCATGCACCATCACGATAGGCTCAAATCATTGTGATATCCCTGCCCCATTATGACAATCCCCACTATCACGATAGGCTCAATCCATTGTGACAACCTTGCACCATCATGAAAGGCTCACACCATTGCAATAGCCTCACCCCATTGTGACAATTCGTCCCCATCATGACCACCTCCCCCCATCATGACCACCTCCCCCCATCATGACAATCTGACTCCATCCTGATTGCCTCCCCCCATTGCGATAGCCCATGCCATTGTGATAGCCCCAGGTCATCATGATAGAGTCAGACCATCATGATAGGGCCCTTGCTTGAAAAATTTAGGGTTTGTAAATTTTTGTCCAAATTTTCATATTTTTTGAAATATTTTGGGTGTTTTTCAAGACCTACAAAGCTTCCAGTGCTAGCGGACATGTGCACCACAAAGAACCAAGGTAAGAAGCCGTGCTTGGGAGATTTCCTGGGCAATCGAGGGCATACAAAGGATAGAGAGAAATCTTGCTTTAAGTTTGGGAATTCATTAAGCCTCCTTTGTTAGTTCGAGCTTTGGCTAGTATGTGGAACTAGTACCTGAGTATAGGTTAACACCAAGCATGTAAGTCCAATCCATTTAAAAGGCTTCAAGTATAATATTTTCACTTAAACACAATGCGACAACCTTAAGGGAAAGAACCTAAATCCACACCATAGAACTAAGTGAAACAATGAAGATTTTACTTCTGACAGTTATATTTTGAGACAAGACAGATACAAATGGGACTAAAAGGAACAATTAGTTGGTAATATAATGAACAATGCAACATGCATGTATGTCAACAAGGATTGGGTAGAAATGGGTATTAAAAAATCATGAACCTTAGATTAGGTAGACATATAGGCAGAATAGATCGACAAAGCATCAGATCATCTGAAGCTAGTGTCAATTATACAACTAGATTTTGGGCTCAACAATTGAGTGACTACCCCTAGGTAGTGAGCTGGGATGCTAGTGATTTGGAGATGTCTTTTAGCATGGAGAAACTCATAGGTGACAAAGGAATAGCATACTTACAAACACTAGAAGGTCCCTATAAGACTCAACTTGAGTATATTCAAACCAACCATGTAGGTGCTCACATCTATGAGGACGGTTTAAGAAGATTTGTGGTTCAACTTAGGAATCCATAGAAACCCTTCGAAATTGAGTACACTGTGGTCAATTTTGAGGATGGATCCTACATAGATAAATAGGGAACCATGTATGTGGTGACCAACTTACCTGATAAGATAGATGAATTCGGAACACTTGTAGTTGAGTGTGAATTAGGAGACTTAGATCATGAAGGAAGGTAACAAGAACCTAGAACTCCTAGAGGTAAGTCAGTCCTATTTAGGATTATCACACTAGACTGGATACCCTAGGACAATGCAAGTATAGATCTCTCAGTGAACAGAGAAACTGATGAAGCTTTCTAGAGGTTTAGACCTGATAAACTTACCAAAGTAATTGGAATCATTATATATGAATTCAAGGATCCAGAGGTTCCAAGAAAGATCATCTACCCAAATAAGACTTCGAAGAGGATGTTTGTAGTCAAAGATCATAGTATAAAAGCATATACTTGGAAGGGAGAGACAATTTTCCCCTTGTATAAGTCTAATAGCCCTCATGGTCATACCAGAGCAAGATCTTCCCATGTCCTAGGAATTGAAAAGGAGAAATCCAAAGAGAGACCAGAGGTGAGATTTGTGCACACCATAGGTAGGGAAAGACTAGGACTAGATACAAACCGAGCAGAACGCGAAAGACCTAGGGGACGTATGAAACAAAGAGGCTTGGATGAATTTCCACTCCCTAGACCAAGGGAACATCTAAGGATTTTGAGACCCACTCAATCAGGGAAATCCATGAAGAATTAATTTGATGGTATAGGTGACCCACACGATCATGTAGCAAAAAATTAAGCAAGTGTTGAGAGCAAAAAACATTGAAGATTTGTTCACCCAATACAATGTTTTTGGGCTAACCCTAAAAAACACCACCCTAATTTGGTTTCAGCCCATACATCAAGAGCAATTCAAGGACACGAATCAATTGCTAGAGGCCTTCATTACAGAATTCTCCAAGAGTGGGATCAGACACAATATTTCATCCTTAACTCATAGCTTCAAGCAAGCACCCCAAGAAATAGTGAGATTAGCAAGATGTAGGTTTACAAAATACATTGAGAGATGTCCGATTCTAGAGCTCCCTACTCAAGCTAAACAAGTTTCCTTGTTTCTAGATGGCTTGAGTGCAAAATTATGATCATATGTCTATCTTGAGGAGCCTCAAAATAGAGCAATGTGTGAGAATGTGCGTAGATATAAAGGGTAATTTGGGTGATTAGTTGCAGCTCTCTAAACTCTACAAGGATTTGGATTGCTCAACCAACATCACATCCAAACCCTCTACTTCCATAGATGAATTAGCAAAACAAGGGGCTCGAAAGCTAGGAGTGTCAAGTAGACAAGCCCCTAAAATGATCTATGTGACACATGGATATATGTTTGGAGGAGATCACATGGAAAATGTGTGTCATTTGGTAGCTTAGAATCTAGGGAACTTGAATGCCCAATACTTCACAATTGAGAGAAAGTACACAAACCACACTGCTCAAGATTATCCCTATAACAAGCAAGCAGTTAAGAAAAACTACGAGCATCCAGGTAGGTATCAAGGTCAATACCCGCAACAGCCTTACTATAGGCCACCACAAAACTACCAACCACCATATCAGACATATATCAGACCATAACCTATGTTAGGATAGCAACCACCACTCCTACCCATGTAATCTCAATCAAATATGCAATTGTAGATGATAACCTCAATAGTGTATTAGTGCCAACATCTCCATTGATTTTTGAGAAGGATCCTAATACTTAGAGCTTTGATTTGATGTATGGAGATAGTCCACCAAACTACTACATAGAATCCCTAGAGCATACTAAAGTTTACATATATGAAGCACCGATGATGGAGCCTACATGGGAGCCTGAATATTCTAATGTGATGTACGCAAATCCTAACCCTAGACCTCAAATGAGACAAATGAGACCATAGGCCCCTAGAGGACCCTATTTTGGATGCAAGGGAGAGCACTTTGTAAGAGAATGTCCTCATCCTCCACCTCCGGTGTAGCCACACTATCTCACCATTCAAGGATATTGTTCGGAGTGTGGTAAAGAGCATATCAACACCAGTGTCTCGAGAATCAATTCAATGCCTCTAAGATAAATCCAATCAACATAATAGGCATAGTGTAAGCATCAAATGGATCTCCACCTACCTTAGTGCCTATTCAAGCAGTGACCAAAGCTCAGGCTTTACAAAAAACTCGGCAAGTAGACCAAGAGAAACCCTCAAAGTCGACTAAAATTGGAGATTCTAGTAGAAAGAAAGCCAAGTCGTGGAAATATTCTCGGTAAAGAGTTAAGCAAAAATGGAATAGGAAATTAGAAGAACTTGAAGGGATTTGAAAGAAACTAAGGCTAAGATCATAAAATTAACCTCATAAGCATCACTAAAAATTCCCTCTTTGCCAAAGCTAGGATCAGTCATAGCAGAATTGTCCTACAAGACTTGGACATTATGCTCAAAGCCTATCAGGCTAAATTGAGAGAATGACCCAACACCACAAACTCAAAAAAAATATATCCAAGAGTAAACTTAGAAATAGAAAGAACCAAATGTTTGAACTAGCTCAAGCTATGTTTGAAGCTACCCAATATGTTAATGAGAGTAACCTAGTAAAACCTGTGAGGAGATGGATGAGTATGCTCAAGAGATGAGTTGGTGTTGCACAAAACCTACTCTTTACCTACCAAGTTAAATCCAAGGATGATTAGTAGAATACTTGAGCTTCATATTAATGCATTTGGAACCACCAAGTGCTTTGGAGCATCATTCCCAAAATTTTGCATCAAAACAGATAACTTGCATGTACTTGAAATGTGAAGAAACCTTCTATTTTGGGAATATAAGTGCTGAGTAATTTGCTTAGAGCTCACAACCTGGTATGAGTTCACTAGAGATCTTTTGCACACATATAATTTGAGTTTTTATCTAACTAAAGCAAGTTATTTCATCAATTTAGCCACAGCATACACTAAGAAATAATTCTAACAAGTTAGGGGGTCATCCTGACATTTCAGGATCTAGAAGGTGTGCAAACGTAGTCACCTTCTATGATTCATATCTCGAGATCCTCTGAACCACATGTGATGAAAATTGATGCTCACATAATAGACACTTTAATCTAGCTATCTCAAACTAAAGTATAGCGAATGATGAAGTACACACAGAGAAATCCATTCCACAAGGTCACTATAATGATGAAGATGCAACAGAGAATACTAGACATAGATATACTTGCAGAAATGTATCAAAATGTATATGCTAATGAACATATGATACAAGGGAAGTGTAGTTGACTAATCATACATGAGATGAGCTCAATGTAAGCTCATTGAAGTAGCTCAATGCCTCTTAGAATGGCTCTATATACCCCACAACTAAAAGCATGTCTATTTATACTCATCATTTGAGGTTGAATTTGCATTTTTCCTCACCTAAAAGTGATCCTACACTTTAGGGATGATTTGAAATGATTCTTCCTATCACATGAGATGTAGGCTCAGCTCCCTAACTTCACAAGATTTCTTACTCTATTGGCTTTAACATTTATCCAAAGTGAATACAATCGAATTGATAAACAGGTGTTCATATGTGATCCTCCATGTGAACTACATAAACTAATGTGTAGTCCTTCGTAATTAGCCAAGCACTTAGGCTTGCTAATTACACCAATAGCTCCCCCTCAAGCCTAAGATTCTTGAGTCTTTAGTCCTTCATGATTTCATGTAGTCCAATCATTGATTTGAACCTTTGTAATTTTCTTTTGTCCAATACCTTTGTCATCCTATATGCACATTGTTGATGTGTGGATACATATGAGAGTTTTATCTCTTTACTCATGATCTTTTCTCTGACATAATGGTAGTGAATTTCTATATGTTTATTCTGTTGATATATTTAGGTAGTGACATGTGTGAACACTCTAGGATCGTTGGGGCACTTTTTTCCCTCTTTAGGAGGTTTTTTCCCCCCGACTTGTATATATGCCTATTGCCCTAATGGGCTACTTATCTTTGTACATTCAAGTGGTAATACATTCAATATTGTGTGTTGTGCTCCAAGCTTCTTCTTCTTCCTTGTGCTTTTCACGTGCTTTCACAGACATCTAACTCCAACAATTGGTATAAGAGCAGGTTGTCGCTTCATCTAGGGTGTTGTCTACACCTCTTCGGTTGCAGTCTCATAATCGCAAGAAATCTGGTAAGCATACGTGTCACTGTGTGATGCCAAAATTGCGATCTAAGCTCGTTTCGGCCTCCGAACACACTATCATAGCACTTATGTAGGCTATTTTGTCTTTTTGTGCCAAAGGTATATACCAGTTTTGGTTCGCCAATATAAGTGTCTCGAAGCCTGCTACAGGTTTAGCAGAATTTGTTTGGGTAGTTCTATTCAACTTTTTGAGATACAGTCAATTTTTTGCATCAAGGTATTTTAGTCACTGGCCATGGCTAAAAGCAATGATGTATTCCATGTGTTGGCTATTGAGGATAAGTTGGATGGTACCACCTACCCATTATGGTCTTATATAATGCATCAGGTATTGGTCGCAAAAGGACTGTGGAATATTGTGCAGGGTGTTGAAAGACGTCCTGTTACACCCGTGAATACAGGTACTGCAAATACAGGTGTTGGAGCTGATGGAGATGGTGTCGAAGATGATGATATTCTACAGATTCCTATTTGTGCTATTGTTTCTATTGCACCTACTATAGAGCAAATTCGTTGGGATGGCAGAGATGCTCAGGCACATGCATTGATAGCTTTCTCTATCAAACGGGCTATTATTCCTCACATTCGCTCTTGCAATATAGCTAAGGATGATTGGAATATAGTTACCACATTGTACCACGCTAGGAATGAAGCTCGTGTTGCTTACCTCCGTAAATAATTGGAGAGTGAGCACATGAATAAAGGTGATTCTATGGATAGTTTTCTCACAAAGATCAAGGATTTGAAAGAACAGTTGATTTTTGCTGATGAAGTTATACCAGGTAGCTCACTTGTGTAGACCATTCTGAATGGTCTTCCTGACTCATATCAAATTTTTGCCTCTACTCGTCGTTTGATGATGAAAGGCAATCCAAATGGCTTGTCATTTGAGGAATTATTCTCTGTTCTATTTTAGGAAGACCAGTCTAGGCAGAACAGGTCTATTATGCGTGTTGGAGATCAAGCTTTCTTGGTTAGTTAGAAGGGCAAAGGTAAATGGAGCTCTTCTACTAGTAAGCAGAAATCTGCAAATGTTGCATATTCGAAGAAGGAAGACAAAGATGAGAAGAAATCAGAAAAGCAGAAATTGTTTTGCAAATACTGTAAAGCAAATGATCATGTCATCAAGAGCTATCCAAAATTGGCTGCTAAAGACGCAAAGAAGAAAGAGGTCGGAATGGTTGTTGCAGAGGCCTCTACACTGAAAACAAACTCTACTAATCTTGTGCAGGAAGAAGAATGGGCATTTACTATTGTTTGCAGTTTTGACCCATCTTCTCATGAGCAGTGCATCTCTACAATAGACTCAGATGTTTTTTACTTTAATAGTGGGGCGAGCAAACATATTACCTCGCAGTGTAGTTTCTTCTCTTCACTCGAGCCTACCCCTACAAGGAATATTGTTACATGTGCCAACAACTCCTCCTATCCTGTTATGGGAGTTGGTAAGATCATTTTGACTACTGCTGATGGTAGTTCTTTCACTTTGTTAGATGCTTTGTTTGTGCCAAGGATCAAGAAAAATTTGTTATCAATTTCTGCATTAGCCAAGATTGGCTTGGTTGTGAAATTCGTTGATGACAGATGTACAATTCATGATCTATCAAATGGCGACGTCATTATTGCTTCCGGCATTTCATGTCCTGGGTTGTATAACTCATAGACTATGAAAGATCTCTAAATGATTTGGCATGTGCAGTACATGATTCTCAGGCTATGTCAGATGCAAAGCTTTGGCATGCACGCTTTGGTCATCTCAATTTTGCTAGTTTTCTATGCCTACCTAAATCTAAAATGGTGTCCTCTTTGCCCAAACTTGAGGCACCCAGAAAATATGTTTGTGAAGGCTATATTTTGGGCAAAATGCAGTGTTCTTGCTTTCCAAAACATGGTTCAGTTCGGCCTACTCAAAAATTGTAGCTTGTACATAGTGATGTCTGTGGTCCTATGCAGACACCTTATTTTGGGAACTATCGTTACTTTGTGACTTTCATCGATGATTTTTCTAGGCATGCATGGGTATATCCATTGAAGGCAAAGTCCGAAGTGTTTATGTGCTTCAAACAGTTTCTAGTTTTGGCTGAAAATCTATCAGCATGTAAAATGGGCACCCTCCATTCTGATCCGGGGGGGGGGGGGGGGGACATATGTCTTATGACTTTAATGAATTTCTGGCTGAACGTGGGATCAAACATTAGTGTACAGTGCCCTATACATCTCAACATAATGGAGTTGCTGAACGAAAGAACAGGTCACTCATGGAGATGGCGAGGTGTATGGTCAAGAGGCAGGCTTTACCACATAGTTTTTAGCTTGAAGTTGTCATGTGTGCAGCATATGTACTTAACAGGTGTCCCACTAAAGCGCTGCAGTCTATCAATCCATATGAGGCTTGGCATGGTCGCAAGCCATCTGTTGCTCATCTACATGTTTTTGGTTGTCTGGCATATGCATTAGTGCCTGAAAAACATCACAGAAAATTGGATAATAAAGTAGTAAAATGTATTCTTGTTGGGTACAATTTTGAAAGTAAAGGCTATCGTCTGTATCATCCATAGATTAAATGCATTTTGGTTAGCCATGATGTTGTTTTTGTGGAAGATGTTATTCAGCCATTGTTTTCATGTACTAAGGAGACATCTGTTAGCTCCAAAGACATGTATGATACTTTGTTGTCTCTTTTTACTAGTGGACAGTCTAGTGTTGGTCCTAATGAGGTAACAACTTAGCCTTTGCAGGTTTATGTGATGATGCAGATCATTCCATATCTTATGCAGATTTACATGATGCACTTGTTGATGAGAGCACTGATATTGAGAAGGCAAAAACTATGCCAAAATGGCTGGTGCAGACCTTGCATGAAAACAAATTAGATGCACCTCTCTCATATCGTACTCGATCAGGCTCTCA
Source organism: Ceratopteris richardii (assembly GCA_020310875.1). Classification (NCBI taxonomy): domain Eukaryota; kingdom Viridiplantae; phylum Streptophyta; class Polypodiopsida; order Polypodiales; family Pteridaceae; genus Ceratopteris; species Ceratopteris richardii. The sequence goes on along the minus strand of CM035427.1, from coordinate 139,179,555 downwards.
TAGTGCCTCTTTTGCATCAGATTGATATGCTATGGCTGCCTCTAGTCTTTGTGATGAGAATGAGCCTGTTTCATTTGAAGAAGCACAAAATTCAAAAAATTGGATGATTGATATGCAATCTGAATATAATGCTATAGTGAAGAATGGTACCTCGTCTTTATGTGACTTGCCTCCTAGTAAGAAGGCCATTGGCACAAAGTGGGTATACAAGCTGAAGCGTAAACCTGATGGAACAATTGATAGGTATAAGGCTAGGCTTGTTCCAAAGGGTTATGCACATGAAAGAGGCATTGATTTTGATGAAACCTTTGCTCCTACTTGTCGAATGACTATTGTTCGTAGCATCTGTGCACTTGCAACTCATCATGGTTGGAATGTACATCAGTTGGCCATTAAAACAACATTTTTGAATGGTGACTTGCATGAAGAAGTGTATGTTTTTCAGCCCCGTGGCTTTGTGTAGAAAGGGCATGAAAACCAGGTGTGTAAGTTAAAGAAGGAATTATATGGTTTAAAGCAAGCACCACATGCTTGGTATGAAAAGATAGATGCCTATCTAATTGCACATGGTTTTGAGAACAGTCCAATTGAAAGCACCTTATATGTTAAGTGTGCTAATCATGTGCTTCTGATCATTGTGGTATACGTTGTGATGACATGCTGCTCACTAGTCCTCATGACATGCATATTGCTGATTTTGAGGCTCATTTGCATGCCTCATTTGAGATGTCTGACTTGGGGCATTTGCATCACTATTTGGGTATCCAATTTATGCAAGTTGATGGTGGAATGGCTTTGTATCAGACAAAATATACTAACACATTATTGCAGCATTTTGGCCTTGAAGATTGTAAGCCTATTGCCACTCCTATGGAGATAGGTTTACGATTGAGTCTTCATGATGCTAGAGATGCATTTGATGTTGTTCTCTATTAGCAGGCTGTTGGATGCTTGATTTACTTATGCATTACTAGGCCAGATATTCAGTTTGTTGTCTCACAGATGAGCAGCTTTATGCATTGCCCAGGTGTCAAGCATTGGCAGGTGGTTAAGCGCATCTTTTGCTACTTGAGTGGTACCCGAATACTTGGATTGTTTTATCCCAAGGGGGGATCACTACCACCAGATTTGCATGCTTTTTCTGACATTGATTGGGATGGCTGTTATGACACTCATGTGTCCACCAATGGTTTTTGCTTCATGCTTGGTAGCTCATGTATATCGGGTTGAACAAGAAGTAGCCTACTGTGGCCACTTCGAGTTGTGAGGCTGAGTATAGGGAAGCTTTCAAAGTGACTGTTGAGTGTGTGTGGCTCAGATGCCTTATGGCTGATTTGGGTGTTGGTTAGTCTTCTACCACCACCATCTTCACTGACAGTCAGAGTGCATTGGTAGTTGTGAGGAACCCTGTTTCCACGCTCGCACTAAGCACATTGAAGTGCATTATCATTATGTTAGGGAGAGGTTCTCTGCTAGGGAGATCAGCTTGGCATATGTGCCCACGCAGGAGAACATTGCGGACCTTTTCATGAAGGCTCTACCTAGGGAGAAGTTTGAAGCTTTCTGCAAAGCTTTGGGCTTACTTCCTTTTGTGGATTGATTCCACATAGCGTGGCACTTCCTTATACATGCGTGACAACTCCTTGTTCACTGCAACACTCCCAAGGGGGATTTGTTGATATATTTAGGTACTGATGTGTGTGAACACTCTAGGACCTCCGAGGCACTTTTTTCCCTCTTTAGGAGGTTTTTTCCCTCGGCTTGTATATATGCCTATTGCCCTAATGGGCTACTTATCTTTGTACATTCTAGTGTTAATACATTTGAAATTGTGTGTTGTGCTCCAAGCTTCTTCTTCTTCCTTGTGATGTTGGCGTGCTTCCGCAGACGTCTAGCTCCAACATAGTCTCGGCATGATAGATAGGGTTAGCAGCAAGATGTAGTGAACTATTGTTGTCCCAAAATATATTTGGAGTTGAAATGTTCAACCCTAAATCTAAATATAGGGTTCTAATCCACATAGCTTCTTGTGTAGCATTTGCAAGTCCTTTGTATTCAGATTCTATTGATGAAAGGGCAACTATAGGTACCATCTTTAGATCCTACCCAATCTACATCAGATGAGAGCTTAACATCTAAATCATATGTATATGGATAGTATTATCCTTCATTAATTGTACCCTTCAAATACTTTAGGATTCTCTTGGTTGCTTCCATGTGAGGCTTCCTTGGGGTGTGCATGAATTGACTTAGCACACAAAGCATATATCTAGTCTAGTTAGAGTATCATAATTCAAGCTTCCAACTAAGCTTTGATAGCTAGTAACATCTTCAATTAACTCACCTTCATGAGCACTTAGCTTCAAATTTACCTCCATGGGAGTACCTACAACCTTTGTATTTTCCATCTTGAACTCAATAAGCATATCTCCAATGTACTTTCTCTGAGTTAGGAACATACCTTTCTCTATATATACCATTTCCAAACCTAGGAACCATTTCCAAACCTAGGAAGTATGTGAGTAGGCTAAGATCACTGATCTTGAACTCTTCCTTCATTTGAGCCTTGATCCTTCTGATTCCATCTGCATCACTTCCTGTAATGATTATATCATCCACATATACACAAAGGTATATGACCTTTGAGTGGTTCCTCTTAATGAAGAGGGAAGGATCTGCCTTGCTTACCATAAAGCCTTTATCCTACAAGTAAGTGACAATTTCATGATTCCAAGCTCTAGGAGCTTGCTTCAAGTCACAGAAGGCTTTTGTTAACCTATATACATATTCTGGACATGATTGATCTTCAAAGCCAGAAGGTTGAGCCATGTATACCTGTATTAAAATCCAGACATTTAGAAAAGAATTTTTAACATCCATTTGATAGATATTCCAATTCTTGGAAGATGTTACACTCATAAGGACTCTAATTGTGGGCATTTTTGCTAGAGGTGAAAATGTCTCTTCATAATCAATACCTTGGGTTTATGCAAACCCTTTGGCTTCAAGCCTTGCTTTCTACCTATTAACTGAACCATCAGAATTTCTTTACCCTGTAAATCCATCTTCAGCCAATGACCTTTATAGATGGTGTCTTGGGAACTAATTCCCAAGTCTAGTTTTCTTGTAGAGCTTTTATCTCTTCTTCCATGGCATCTCTCAATTTTGGCTTCTTCTTGGCCTCTTCATATGTAGATGGTTCTTTTGAATTTATATCCTAAGCTATGTAAATAGAATGCTTAGTGACCAAAGAAGTGTCATAGCCATTGTTGGCAGTAGTCAGAGGCATAGAAGACGTGGAAGCATGTAAAGATAGAGCATAACAAGGAAGCAGGGAGTCAGTCGAATCATTTTTTCAAACAAATATGTTTTATATTACTTTTTCAAACACTCAACGGTGATTTTTCATCACTTTTGTACCATATGTAACATAGAAAAACCCTTTTTGCAATTTATAGCTCCATTTTGTGCAAGTCGAGGAGTCCTCCAACTTGAGGAGCTTAGGTAGAATGAGCACACCAATTTTGGTTATTTTTAGACACCATTTACCCTTCCAAATAGCATCTAGAACCTATTTTTTAACTATGCCGATCACTAGATGTGAAACCGGTCAAAACTAGTCTAGAATCTATAAAAAGAGCTAGAGAGCTCATTTTTGAGGTTAGCTAGTGTAGACTTGTATGAGCTAGAGTGAGTTTGAGCTTGTAAGAGTATTCTTGAACAATAGATTTGATTTCCTACCTTCCATTGTGTCTTGCTTGTCTCTTCGTAGTGTGTGTATGTGTGTGTGCATCTCTATGCTTCTCACCTTCACTCTCACTTCATCTCATATTCACGATCTTCATATCACTCCTATCTCTTCCGTGGATTAACATTAAGGAGGTGGAGCTTCTCAACGTGGATCTCACCATTGTGCTAGAGCAACACCAAATTTGGTGCCGTTGTCGGGGATCGAGTCTAGGACGAATGTGTGATGGTAAGAGTATAGCAAGAAGTGGCGTTGGAAGGTAAAAATTTTCAGTTTTTGTTGTTGTTTTTACTTAGTTTTTTGTGTTTTTCACCTCCCCCACACTCCATCTTCATCACCGCATCATCATCTTCCACTCCAAAAAAATCAGAAAATTCACCATATCCACCCATTCTCCTCATTTCCTCTCATTTGTGCATGCGAGAGAGAGAGAGCTTTTGTGCTTGCATGTGCTATTGTGTTTTTGAGTTTTCTTGCAGGTAGAGTGCTCCAATGCATCAGGAAAGCTTGCAAAAGGTAAAATTTCACTTTCTGTCAGAAATCTGTCGTGTGTGTCAGACCATCGCGATGGTCTGCCAAGTTCGACATCTTTGGTAAGCGACCACACAAGGTAGGCGACACAAGCGCATACACGAATCCACACTTGCATTTCAAAAATTTGCATTTTGGTGGACCATGGCGATTGGCTCACGCCATCGCGATTGTGTCACACCATCGCGATTGGCTCATGCCATCGCGACGGCTCGGCCGGACCATCACGACAGTCTCACACCATCGCGACGGTTCACTTGAACCATCGCGACGGTCCTTGACCATCGTGACGATCCCGTCGACCCCATGCCATCGCGATTGGCTCATGCCATCGTGCCGATGTTGCCACATGGCAAGCTAGACCATCGCGACGAGACCCTCAGACCATCCTGACGCCTCAAAATTTGAACCATCGCGATTGGCTCAAGCCATCGTGCCTCGTGACCATCGCGATGGGCTCACGCCATCGCGATTGTCCCGTTGATCGTTGACCGATGCCATTGCGATTGCTCGCGAATTAGACCATCGCGACGGTTCATTCACACCATCACGATTGCTCACATTTACGCCATCGCGATAGTTCGCTCCATCAGACCATCACGATTGTGCCACGCCATCGCGATAGTTCGCTCCATCGGACCATCGCGATTGTGCCACGCCACCGCGATGGTTCACCTGGACCATCGCGACGGTCCCAGACCATCGCGATTGTCCACCCCAAATGCAATTTTTAGGGTTTGATTTTTTGGACAAATTTGGGGCTATTTTTGGCAAATTTTTTGGGTGATTGGACTCATAGGAGACCCCTTAGCTCATATTTGGAGAAAACCCTGTTTGTCAGTTTTTACCCCCGAGGACCTGAACATTCATATCCTTTTCATCCGAAGTCCGTTTTTTGAGCTTTATAGCTCGTTAGAAAGCTCTTTATGAGTACTATGTGACCTCAACTGTTTTTTTCAAAAAGAAGACGTTTTTTAGAGAGGATATTTTGAGGTTGACCATCTTTGGGACTAGGAAAGAAAGGGGGCATTAAAATTTGACCAAGAAGGAAGGGACCTTTAAAAGTGTATATATCAAAGTGCTTGATCAGCCATTTGAGAATTGGTCTAATAGTGGGATTTTACAGGTCTAGCAAGGACAATCAAGGGCAATCAAAGCAAGGCAGGGAAGAACGCAGGGCTTTGGAAGCGCGGCTTTTTGGGCATCAGAGCACTCAAAGGTGCTGACTTGAGGTTGGAAGATTACTCAACCCCCTCAGTCAATTATTAGCTTAGGCTAAACGGTAGCATTGTGGATTAACGACGATAGGAATGCCTCAAGTGCAAGAGTTTAATTTGTTAAGTTCAAGACTAAATTAAAGGTGTGTGATACGAAAACCTAAAAGGAAAAGAACTCAATTTTGACAGAACGAGAACTCAAAAGTACCACAGAAAGTCGATTCCTGACGCATACATTGAGACAAGAATCTAAAGGGAATTAAAAAGAACCAAGAAAATAAGAAACAAGGAACATTGATGGTCAGAGAGTGCCGCGAAGTAAATTCATGAACCTCAGATCGGGCAAACACATAGGTAAGTCAGACCGTCGAAGCCTTAGATCATCAGAAGCAAGCATAGGAACTACTGCACGTTCATGGGCACAGCAGTTGAATAATAGTTATCCCTACGAGTTGAGCTCCGATATGAGTGAATCAGAAATGGCTTTTACCAGAAGGAGGGTCAAACGTAGCATATTTAGAAAGACTCGAAGGACCCTATAGAACTCAATTAGAATTTCTCCGAACCAACCGCTTAGGTGCTCGCATCTATGAGGATGGTTTGTGAAGGCAAGTGGTGCACATGCATAATCCTGATCAACCCATTGGATTGGAACGACTAGTGGTGAAATTCGAGAGAGACGCATACATAGACAAAGAAGGAATGATGTACATCATAAGTACTCAACCAAACAATACCAATGAGTTTGATGTAATTCCGTTAGAGACGGATGCGAAAGCCCAAGGAAAAGAACCATTAGAAGAACCTAGGACACCTAGAGGGAAATCTCTACTGACACGAGTACTAGTTCCAGATTGGACCCCTCAAGATAACAGAAGCATAGAATTATTCGTAAAAAAGAAACAGAGGAAGCATTTTGGAGGTACAGAACGGAACAACCTAGTGAGGTAGGCTCCATCACGATTTATGAATTCAAGGACCCAGATACACCTGGAAAGGTGGTATACCTGGATGAAACTTCAGAAAGAGTATTTGTGGTACCTCACCACGCAAGAAACACATATACATGGAGAGGTGATTTGGTCTTCCCTCCATCTCGAGCAAACGTGAACGCGAGCCAACAAGGGGCAGGAACATCCTCCGCCCATGCTAATCAAAGAGAGAAAAACAAAGAAAGACCGGAAGTAAGTTTCAGTCATCCCATAGGGAGAGATAGAACCACCATAGACACGGACAGAGTGGAAAGACAAAGAATACCAGGTGGTAGAGATGATTTTCCTCTACCCAGACCACGTGAACACGCAAGAATATTAAAACCCACTCAGTTAGTAAAGTTCATGAAAAATTATTTTGATGGGACAGGAGATCCCTATGACCATGTTGCGAAATTTAAGCAAGTTCTAAGGGCAAAGCAAGTCGAAGACATGTTCACACAATATAATGCATTTGGGCTAACGTTAAAGAATACAGCTTTAACTTGGTTCCAACCATTGCAACAAAGGCAAATTAGAGACATCCATCACTTTTTAGAGTCATTCATCACAGAATTCTCTAAAAGTGGAATCAGGCATGACACGTCTTCGTTGATTCATAGTTTCAAACAGACTCCTCAAGAAACAATTAGATTGGAAGGACATAGGTTTAGACAATATGTGGAGAGATGTCCTATGCAAGAGTTACCCTCACAGGCCAAGCACGTATCATTGTTTTTAGATGGCTTGTTGAGCTCTAAACTACGCTCCTATGTATACTTGAAGGAACCCAGAACTCTAGAGCAGTGTGTAAGAATCTGCATAGACATTGACGACAACTTAGGAGACGAGTTGTAATTCTCAAAGGTCTATAAGGACTCAGATTGTTCTTCTCTAGCATCTTCAAAATTGTCTAGCTCGATAGAAGACCTAGCAGAAAAAGTGGCCCAAAAACTAGGAGTTTCTAGTAAACAGATGCCTAGGTTAACAACAAACAAGCGTTGTTACACCTATGGTGGTGATCATATGGCAAATGTGTGTCCCAATGCGACACAACCACAAGCAAACCCTAGTGGCCAGTACTGTACGATTGAGAGACGATACACGAATCACACGGCTCAAGACTGCCCATACAACAAACAAGCAGTGAGACAGAACTACCAACAAGCATACGCACAGCCAGGTAGGTATGAAGGCCAATAAATTACTCAGCCTCATTATTAAGCCAATGTCATCTCAGTTAAATATGCTGCTATAGAAGAGAACCTAAGTAGGGCCTTAGTGCCTTCTTCACCTTTGATCATGGAAAGTGACCCGAAGTCGACCAATTTTGACTCTACACATGTAGATAGTCCACCCGGGTATTACACAGATTCACCAGAACACGTAGAGACATATCAATATGATAGTCCACCATTGGAACCCAGTTGGGAGCCCGACTACGCTAATGTGATGTACACAAACCCGAATCAACGGCCCCAATTGAGACAGCAAAGACCACAGGGCCCTAGAGGACCATGCTTTAGGTGCCAAGGAGATCATTTCATAAAGGATTGTCCACATCCTCCGATAGCAGGACAATCACAATACTATAACGTACAAGGCTTTTGCGCCGACTGTGGTAAAGAGCATGTCATAAAAGATTGTCCTAAGAACCCTGTGAATGCTTCAAATGTGACACCCATTAATGTAATAGGTATAGTGCACAATGTAGATGGATCCAACCCTACATACGTACCTATGCAAGCTATAACAAGAGCCCAGGCGCTCTTACAGAATCAACAGCTTAATCAAGATAAAATAACCGGAACTAGTGAAGTTGGAGAATCTAGCAGTAAAAAGACGAAATCTTGGAAAGATTCTAGAGAAAGGATTAAGAGAAAATGGAGTAAGAAGATAACAGAATTGGAAGGAAGTCTCAAGGAATCCAGAGCCAAAATCCTAGAATTGACTTCACAGGAATTGAATCAAGAGAACCTAGCTCAAAAATCAGGATCAGTTTTAGCGGAACCCATACCAGAAAACCTAGACATGATGTTTCGTGCATATCAGGCTAGATTAAAAGAAGGACCTCAAATAGCTAAATGAGTAAAAACTATCCGAGAGCCAATCTAGAAATTGAGAGGACTAAACTTTGCATGAAGATGGTAGAATTAGCACAAGCAATGTTTGAAGCCTCTAGATATCTAAATTGGAATAACATGGCAAAACCAGAGTTACACTTTCAAGGATTAATGGAGAGGCTAGAATACTTGATTGATAGCAAGGAGAAAAAGGATCGGCTGAGGAACCCTATTGTCCCAGAGACACACGAAAGGAATGCACCATCCCTGTCTCAAGTACCAGATACAGAGGGTGAAGACAATTTGTCTTCCATACATAGATATTCGCATGAATTTCTGAGAGAAATCCAAGAAGAGAAATGGAGAAAAGAACAAGGAACTCATCCTCCTATTCAAGAAATAGACGACTTGCAAGAGCAATTTCCCCAAGACATTCCCTCTATTTACAATGATGTCGAGGAAGAGCAACTGAGTGAACACACAGGTTTTGAATCCAAATCTTTGCAAGAATTACCTCAGTTCACAGGACCTTGGGAAGCAAAGTCTATTAGCATGAGAGCACCCACGATAATAGTGAGGAATGAAGAATCAATAGTGCCTAGAAACACGGAAGTGGTAAAAAACACCAAAGTACAATGTCACCTCACTCTAGAGGAATTGTTGAAGGTTAGACCAGAATTGTGGAAACATGTAGCAAATCAATTCCCTGAGCTTGCTACTAATCCCTCACATATAGGAACACACAAGAAGGTACCAGAAATACCCATAGAAAAGATCGGAGATGTAAGCAAAGGAGAGGAAGGTAACACGTATCTTCCAATAACCCATCAGGGCTACACCACGAAAGCCATCTTAGATTCAGGAGCCGGAGTAGCCATCGCTACCACCGCTTTATGGAAACATTGGGGTAAGCCAGCACTAAGACCTACCAGGATGAAGCTACAAATGGCTGACGGACACATAGAAAAACCATTAGGCTTACTAGAAGGCATATCTCTCACCACTTGTGGTGTAGAGTTTGAGCATACTTTCACCATTTGTGATTTTGCGAAAAATCACGCTTATGAGATGATTTTAGGACGACCATTCATGCGTCAGTTGCAAATTGTACAAGATTGGGGAACTAATTCTTTGTACTTGCAACATTTAGGAGTGACTACGAAAGTCAATCTTAAAGACTATTCTCATCGAGACGTACCCCCAATACAATGGAATACCATCCATAAGATGCAAGAAGAGACAGAATCAGTACACTCATTGGAATCAGATCCTTCATGGTTGCATGAGGACACTCATTTATGGATGTGTAAAGTAGCCAAACAAGGGGAAGAATGGTTAGAAGCCAGGACCTTAGGTTCAGAACAACATCCACGAACTCTTCAAGACCCAGCTTACGCACTTGTAGTATTTCCAGATGAGGAATTTGAACCCCATGGTTGGGTAGAAATCCTAGCAACCATGGATGTAGCCATCAATGAAGAACAATGGACACCCCACTGTGACGAGGATGGCTATGACATTTCAGTCTTCACGATAGATCCAATCATGTGTGATTCGATTATAGAAGAATGTGAACCTAGCACTGATGCATTTGAGGACGCGAGTGATTTTGATTTAGAGTCAATTATTATGGACCCACCCTTTGCATCAGAGGAAGAATACTTCTACAAAGTAGAAACTCACCATCATAGACACGAAGAAATTATGGATGAGGTGAGGTTAGCCACACGTGACTAACAAAAGTGAAGGTAAGAAAAGAAAGACGAAAGAAACCATGTCAGAAGAAGAAGAATCCTTGTTTGAGGTTCCCGAGAACTTCAAGAAATATGAAATAGAAGATAGACGAATCATGGTACGAATGCCTAACAGAAAAGCTGATGTTGGAGAAGTATATGATAATCGAGAGAAAACCAAAAAAATAATAGTTTCCATAGAAGCAGAAGAAGAGAAATATACCTACATAGGGCATGATTTGACGAATGAAGAAGAAGAAGAGTTAGTTGCCCTATTGCGCGAATATAGAGATGTTTTCGCTTGGAGTTACAAAGATTTGAAAGGAGTAGATCCGGATATATGTTCGCATAGAATCCCTATGACTCCAGATGCAAAAGCTACGAAACAAAAACCATACACCTACAATGATAATTACGCTGCGAAGATTAAAGAAGAAATAGATCGTTTGATAGAAGTAGGATTCATTTATGAAATTGAGCATACCGACTGGGTATCCCCCATTGTGGTTGTGCCCAAGAAGAATGGAAAATTGCATGTGTGTATTAACCTTAAAATAGTTAATGCTGCCACAATTAGAGACAGTTATCCTCTTCCTATCACAAAACATTTATTGGAAAGAGTTGCGGGCAAGGAAGTTTATAGCTTTCTTGATGGATTCTTAGGCTATACTCAAGTAGCCATTGCTCCAGAAGATCAACACAAGATGGCTTTTGCCACAAAATGGGGCATATTTGCATTTCGTGTCATGCCTTTTGGCTTAACAAATGCACCCACCACTTTCCAGCGACTCATGTGTCATGTTTTTAAGGAATTCTTACGCAAGAATTTGGAAGTATATGTTGATGACATATGTGCACATTCGAATATCATGCAGACGCATATCCCAGAGTTAAGACAAGTGTTTGACAAATGTCGAGAATATCAGGTTTGTTTGAACCCATAAAAGTGTGTTTTCATGGTCAGACAAGGCAAAATATTAGGACACATTGTGTCAAAGAATGGAATTTCAACAGATGAAGAAAAAGTTAAAGTAATTGTAGAAGTACCTAGACCAAATAACATAAAAGAAGTACAGGAATTTATGGGTCATTGCGGTTATTACAGAGGGTTCATACACATGTATGCAATCATAGCCAAGCCATTGTACTCTCTTTTGACCAAGTTTGAATGGACAGATGAGTGTGAGAATTCATTTAATGATCTTAAACAACGTTTGTGCTCAGCACCTATATTGACAACCCCGGATTGGAGTAAGCCATTCCATGTACATGTGGATGCATCCAACTATGCCATAGGATGTGTGTTAGCACAACCCACAAGTGAAGGTAATATAGATCTCCCCATAGCTTATGCGAGCAGACAGTTGAACGCAGCAAAAAGAAATTACACCATGACGGAACGAGAAGGATTAGGAATGATCTACGCAGTAAAGAAATTCAGACATTATTTGTTGGCAAACAAGTTCAAATTCTTTACAGATCATCAAGCATTACTGTACTTAGTCAATAAGCCATGTAACACAGGAAGATTAATATGTTGGTTTCTATTACTCATGGAGTATGATTTTGAAGTAGTAGTCAGGAAAGGAAAGACACATCTTAGAGCTGACCACCTTTCAAGATTAACCACCAGAGAAGCTCCTCAAGGAATAGCAGATGAACTACCAGATGCATATTTGTTTAACCTTGAGATAGCACCAGAATGGGCTAAGTCTATAGTTCCTATTCTCACATACGGACCCAAGAATCCTAGGATAAGGATCAAGGAAGGAGAGATTACAAAGTCTCAAAGATATCAAATAATAGCAGGAAGTAGATATAAACAGGATAATCAAAAGATTCTTGCTTGTTGTGTAGATGAATCAGAACATGCGAATTGGTTGCAATTAGCACACATAGGTGCATTAAAGCAACATCACTCAAAACATCGTACATTGCAGACTTTGCAGAGACTAGGAGTATATTGGCCTTCTATGGAAGCAGATGTCTACAAATTATGTAAAGAATGCCATGTTTGTTGTGAAGGACCACCGGTAGAACATGCTACATTATATCACGTGTCTCTCACACCAAACTGGAGTGAACCGTTAGTGACATACTTGAGGACGAAAACATTCCCTCAAGGAATGACTTTAGCACGACAATGCAGTCTAGAGCAGGAAGCTCAAGACTATTCACTTATTGGCGATAATCTATACAAAAGAGGACGAGATGGATACTTAAGACAATGTGTTCATGAAAGTGATTATTTGAGCGTACTAGAGAATGCACACCAAGGTGTTGCAGGAGGTCATTTTGGACCCGATAGGATCATCAAAGCCATCCTCTTTGCAGGATTATGGTGGCCCACTCTTCACATGGATGCACATACCTATGTTAAGAGATGTGATGTGTGCCAAAGAACTCAATTTCCTACTCACAGAGATGAAATGTCATTGAAACCCATGATGGGTGGACGTGCATTTTCTAAGTGGGGTATAGACTTTGTAAGACCCATTAACCCCCCTGCAAAAGGTACACACGCTGAATACATTATTGTTGCGACATATTATCTTACCAAATGGGTAGAGGCAAAAGCCACAAAAAAGAATGATGCACACACGACTGCAAAATTCTTATTTAAAAATGTCTTTACAAGATATGGATTGCCTATAGAGTTAGTGAGTGATCGAGGAACTCACTTTCTAAACCAAGTCATTGAATATTTGTTACAGGAATTTATGGTGATTCACAAGAAATCCGCACCATATCATCCTCAGGCCAATGGTCAGGCTGAAAGCACTAACAAGATCCTTTGTAACGTACTGACGAAACTCGTGAACAACAAACGTTCAGATTGGGACAAACAGTTACACCATGCTACTTGGGCATATCGAGTGGCCTACAAGACCGTACTCAATGCAACTCCCTTTCAGATGGTTTTTGGTCAAAATGTTGTGCTTCCTTTGGACTTCTTGATACCGGCCCTTAAGGTTGCACAAGAACATCAGTGGACCGGCCACGAATTATCAGCAAGAATAATGGACTTGGAACGATTAGGAGAAACCAGGCTGAAAGAAGCAACAAGTATATACGCAGCAAAGAAGCGACATAAAGCATATTTTGATGCACATGTGAAAGAGAAAGGCTTAAAAGAAGGAAATTTAGTCCTGGTATATACACTGAAACAACATGCACGGAAGTTAGAAAAGCGAGGTTATGGACCTATGATCATTAACAGACTCTCGACAAGTGGAGCAGTACAATTAGCCACCCTAGAAGGAGACATAATGCCTAATTACATTAGTGGTTGTAGAGTCAAGTTATACCAGGAACCTCTCACCGAGGATATGCTTAGAAGACTCACGTTGGCAAAGAAGCGTAAGGAGGAAGAAAATAGGATACAAGCCGAAGCTCAGGCAGAAGCTATAGAACGCATTAAGTGCATGAAGCTAAGAAGAAAGGACTAGGGAGAGAACATTATAACCATCTGGAAACAACACCCAGATACCCCATGGCCATGTGTCAAGCAAATTCAAGTACCCATCCTAGCATAGTGGATCAGAGACCATTCATTACAGTCAGGCTAGAGCACGGCAATCCTTGCCAAGAGCTCAGGGCTTTAATTGACTCAAGTGCCACGACTAGTGCGATTAGATGGTCCCACTATAAGGACTCAAGAATAAAAATGCGACCAATTGAGGCATACCTCATAGGGCTAGGAGGCATGCAAACCCCTTGCATGGGTGAGGTGGACCTTCCTATCCTCATAAACGAAGTGACCTTGATAGTGAAGCTACTAGTGTGCCATGATGATGACCTGATAGAACCCCTAATCCTTGGCCAAGATTGGCTATACGATCACTCAGTGGACCTAAATGTTAGACAAGGCTCCTTACAGATTGGAACCTTATATCATAAGCGAGTGATACCGCTTGACTTCCCTAACAACCCTCCACTTGAGGTATGCAACCCTGGACCCTATGAACTGCTCGCGACTGAGGACCGGAAGATATTTGGGCAAACCCAGCACGCTCTTTCCAAAGTCAACCCATGAGAGCTTGCCGATGGATCGTCGCCAGATAGAAGATTGTCAAGAGATTTCTCTTGGTCTTCCAGTAGCGGACAAATGGGGACCATTAGCGGAAAAATATGAACACTGAGTCACAACAAAGGAGAACAAAGACGTGTTCTCTTTTTCTTTTTACCTAAATACCATTATATGAAGCAAAAAAGTGGGCATTTTACAATATCTAGAAAGCATCACGAGTCTTGCTTGTAAATATTGTCTTTAGAAGCTTGATCTCAGATCCCAAGTAGTCAAGATAGATATACTAAAATTCTTGCTGCCATGAAAACTAGTTGTTGAGCATTACCAAGAATCCCACATCATGATCTTGGACAATAGATTAGAGTTGAAAAGGTACATGTAAGAATTCGCGAAGCTCCTTCATTACATCTATAACCTCAATAAGCACAGAAGATAGCTAATTAAGAGTTACTCGAAAGTTAGAGAACATGTGTTGTAAAAATCAGAGCATTTTAACAAGGCAATTAAGATCATCCCCTTTGTATGGTTAAGATCCCCATTGAATGCCTGGCCATATTAACGGAATATGAAATACACTTCACAAAAGCATTCCCAAGAGAAGATAATATTCAACAAAATTATACTAAGAAACATTCACACATGATCAGAGAAATGCTCAAGATAAATCAAGCTGAACACGAAGTGGAAGCAGAACTCCAAATTATATTTCCATTAAAATGATATTTTACATTTCATGTGTTTTACAAGAGTTATGTGAATCTACAATAGAAGCTGATCATAGCTTTCCTCAGGCTCAAGGGTATTGGTATCCTCTGGCACATTAGAACACCTATCTTGCCTCTCTTGCTCCAAGATTGGCTCTTCAAGGTCAGCCATGTCCCCAGGTTCATCTGCAAGTGGGGGAACAGGCTCCCTTGAAGCTGCTTGGAATCTCTCCGTATCTGCAATGTGCTTCCTTCCAACCTCTTGGTCTTCATCTGGGCATTCATTCAGCCCATTGATTCTCATTCTAATGAAGCTCACTTGAGCATCATCCTTCTCCACAGCTATGCAGTGCCTGAACATCTTTAAGGAGCAAGCCAGAGTCGTTCCTGAAACAGCAGAAAACCTATTAGAGGCTTCAATCAACAATGACTAATGAAAATTGTGAAAATTGAAATTACCTGTGCCCGAAAAAAGGTCTAGGACCCAGTCATCATCATTGGAAAATAGCTGAAGCAATCTCATTATGAGTTTTTGTGGCTTCTGATAAGGGTTAACCAATGTCATGTCCCCAGCTACATGACGAAGTTTCTTGGTAACGGCTGGGAACATGAGCACATTTGAGATCCCATTCTCATTGCAATGCTCCCTGACTCTCCTTTTGCTTACTTCATCATAATAGCCCACTGTAATGCATTCAGTGGCACTCACAAACCGATGCAAAGGAGTGTGATTTACGTTTGTCTTCACCCTGCAAAAAAGAACTATGAGTCACATAGGGCATCATGAAAGCCATGGAGATAGAAAGAAGATTACTTACCAAGTGAGGCACTCGACAGCATGACATCTTGCTTTCAAAGCAGTTGAAACAGAGAAAGACTGGTCTCTGCTATGGAAAATTACTATCCTCCAAAGAGGAGACATAGTTAACTCTGCAAAATCAGTGACCATCTTCCGAATCTGAGGGTGTTTGAAGGGTTCATCATCATTAACTGATCCTAACATCCTAAATCCATAGGGTATGTCCGCTATGAGAAGGGAGAAATGTTTTCTAGGCACAACAGAACAAATATTATTTACATCACTACAGAACACATTGTAATATACAGGCCTAAGGGGGTCTAGGGGATTGGAGAAACATTTAAGATCGGGTTCATCATCAAAATCCATCTCCTTCGCTTTCAGTCTAGATTTCTCATGCCTTGCTCTTTGAATGTGAGCAAGGAATGCAGGGGGGCAGTCATCTAGTACCTCTGTAGACTTACTTTTCCTTGGTTTCTGCAGAACAAATTGGAAAAACAATTAGAAGAGCTCTTTAGTACAGCAAACAGAACATAAAGAACGGATGTATGGCATCGATTTCTTGTTGGGGTAGATGCTAGGCATCGACCTTCTACTAAAAATCGATGCTTGGCATCGACCTAGGGACCTAAGTCGATGCCTGGCATCGACTTTTGCCACGAGGTCGATGCCAGGCATCGACTTTTGTTGCAGGTCGATGCCAGGCATCGACTTATGCTGCAAGTCGATGCCAGGCATCGACTTATGCTGCAAGTCGATGCCAGGCATCGACTTATGCCCCCAAGTCGATGCCAGGCATCGACTTATGCTGGAAGTCGATGCCAGGCATCGACTTATGCCCCCAAGTCGATGCCAGGCATCGACTTATGCCCCCATGTTGATGCCATGCAATGCATCAAATTGTTTAGTATGAAATATTCTGATAAGAGAATCTACCCAATCACGAAACAGGATGAAATATTCTGATAAGGCTTTGTAGGATGATGTGGTTGGATAGTCTGCTTGGACCTCTGTCCAAGAAAAGCAACCCAGCCTCTTCATCATCACCTCCTGAATCTTCATGTACACTTTATGACTACAGACACATAAATATAAAAGAGACTAGGTTAGACAAGAAGCATGGGAGGAGGGAAAAAGGATCTGAGAATAACATACATACTTATTGAGCTCAGTGACCATCTCCTCGAGGCTCAACTCCTTCGAGATTACCCTTGACAAGGTTGATATGATCAATGTATCATCCTTGATTCCTTGAAGGGCCCTCCATGGGGTCAGCTTCATGTCCTCAGGAGCCTCCTCAAGTGAAAGGTCAACTTTCCTTCCCTTTCCCCTCAGATCAATTTGTGGGTCTGGCCTCGACTTTCGTTGCTTCTGGCCCTTGACTTCCTTATGCTCCCACATTGTGAAGATTCTATCCTGAAGATCCCAGATCTCACCTGATCTGAATGCCAGTTGAAACCATGGGTCATATTTCCTCAAAGCATCTGATTTTCTATTCTCATCCAATGCAATTCCAACCTCAATAAGGCATTGCTTTCGTAGATTGGGATGTATTCTCCCAGCTTCCTTCACAAGACAATCTTCGTATTCATGGTGGAAGAACCGAATTCTCTCTATGGAGGACATTTTCTGCCTGTAGTCATTATCGTTGTTGTGATCCCAAGCAAGAAGCTTGGCTTCCTCAGTTGTAAGACCAGCATATATCTTACACTCTGCATACCTAAAGAAAAATGTAGTAGGGTGCTCCTTCACTAACTGTCTACGAGCCTCTGCAGAGTGTGAACCTCCAATCACATAATAAGTGTACTCCTCAAACAAATTCTCATTGAAATCCTCCACACAGCTGCACTCATGCGGATCCACCATTACAAGGAATGGCACAACAGTAGCATGAGGATTAATTTTCATTTTCTTCTTAAGATTTTGGACATGCAAATTATGTGGCTCCCTGATCTCAAGGGGCCTCCTCCCTGTGACTGGATCCACTGGTGGCCTGTGGATAATATTAATAGGCAGGTGGAACAACTGCCCCTTCTTCACAATTTTTCTTCTAGCTATGTCCTCCCTCATCTTATTCTGCTCAGTGCCAAGCACACCAGATGCAAGCTCTCCACCAGGTGCAACAATAATGTCCCCAGAGCTAGAGCTTGAGTCAGAAAAGTCCTCTTCTGCAATTATCTTCTTTTTCTTTTGGGGCTTTTTCTGCACACTCTGCTTACCCCTTGCCTTTACAGGGGTCGTCTTCTTGTGCTGTGTTGGCATGATATTGCCCTGTATCCATGGCATCAGGTCCTTGATGAAATTCACTGAGTCTCTGCACATCTGAGCTAGCTCCTCTGGAACACAGCACTCTGGGCACAAGAATTCCATCTTGCATATGACATTTCTTAATCCCTTGGATGTCTCCACCAAGAAAAGCAGGTTGTCAGAATCTTCATCTTCATAATCCAATTTGTAAACAAGGCCATACTGAAAACCTTGTGTTGTCGTGATCTTTCCTCTGCCATAGGCCCCTGCGAACACAAGGAGGACTGCATTCTTCTCTTCCACGTACTGAAGGCACCATTCGAGATTTGTCATGTCCCGAAGTGGACGATCTGTCTTCATGACCTCTGTCTCCCTCGACCTTTCCTTCATACTTGGATCCTCCACAGGAATTTTAATGCTACTCTGTCCACCTGAGGATATCCCTAGTGGGTTGCTGGCCTTCTCAGAGGATAATGGTGCAATAATTTTCTTTGCCTTTGCTTGGTGACCACTGCCTTTGTCACGTTGCTGGTCAGCAGAGCCCATGGTGACTCTGAGCTTCTTAATGGGCCTTTCATCCTTGTACTCCGCATCCCTGAAAGCAATTGGAAATATCAAGCAATAAGAAATATCAGCCCATGTCCATGCAAGGCATGGATTTTCAGCTTCAGGTCGATGCCAGGCATCGATGTTTAAGTGCATGTCGATGCCAGGCATCGACTTTGTGTGCAAGTCGATGCCAGGCATCGACTTGAGGGCCCAAGTCGATGCCTGGCATCGACTTTTGGGCCAAGTCGATGCCTGGCATCGACTTTTACCCTCAAGTCGATGCCTGGCATCGACTTGAACACAAAGTCGATGCCTGGCATCGACTTGGGCACAAAAGTCGATGCCAAGCATCGATTTGGGCCCAAAAGCCGATGCCAAGCATCGATTTTGCACCCAAAAGTCGATGCCTGGCATCGACTTTTCAGTGCATGATGATGCTGGCAAGTCGATGCTTGGCATCGTTTTTTTGGACCAAGTCGATGCCTGGCATCGACTTGGGGCTGCAATTCGATGCCAGGCATCGACTTGCACCCACAAGTCGATGCCAGGCATCGACTTGCAGGAGCAAGTCGATGCCAGGCATCGACTTGTAGGAGCAAGTCGATGCCAGGCATCGACTTGGGGCTGCAAGTCGATGCCTGGCATCGACTTGCAATCCTAAGTCGATGCCTGGCATCGACTTACACCTTAAAGTCGATGCCAGGCATCGACCTGTACATGCTTTGGATCCATATTTCGACAGGCAAGAAAAATAGAGACCTAGAAATGAGAAATTTACACAGACATACAGAGGGAATCTTTTTGGAATCTTTTTTTTAGTTATGATTTTGTCTACCTCTTGGTACTTTTGCCAACATTCTTCTTCTCCATCAGGCTTGGCTTGCTGGTATGCTGACCTCTGTGCTCCATGGTTGTCTGTGCTCTGCTGCTCTCTCTTGCTCGTGGATTTTGAAAATGAGAATGATCTCCTCCTCTGGTATTTATAGGCAATTGGGTAACTTGAACCAGAAACTAACTGGATCTAACTGAATGAGTCCACTTGCTAACTAAATCTGTCAACTTATCTAACCAGGGAATAGCACCCACACAAATAGGCTGTTTCAGAGCCACTTTAATGAAATATTCATAGACCCTTACAACTATTTATATACATTTGCATAGAAATTACATTTCAATGGCAAGAGTATGGTATGTCCATGAGGATGTCTCAACTCATGTAGAGATTTGTTTCTAAGAATCTCTTTCTTGGGAGAAAATCAAGTCAAAGTTGTGTTAAATGTGGGAGACTAATGACATCTTCATAGTATTACCCTCCACACTTTAGTTCATATTCACATTTATCTTGTAACTCACTCTTGAAATGGAAAATCACTTTGAATAAACATTCTAGTACAGAACCTTGCAACTATTTATATACATTTGCATGGAAATTAAACTTCAATGGCAACAGTATGGTATGTACATGAGGATTTCTAATCTCATGTAGATGTTTTTTCTTAGATTCTGTTGCTTGGGAGAAAATTAGGTCTAAGTTGTGAGATTAATGACATCTTTATAGTGTTATCCTCCACACTTTAGTTCATATTCACATTTATCTTGTAACACATTGTTGAAATGGAAAATCAATGTATGAATATACTTTCTGTGTGCCTCTTTTACACATAATTCTTTTTCAATATACTTTCATCTACCTCTTTGATATCTAGCCAAGACCACAATAAAACCTAATCCTTGAAATCTTAACCAAATGTAAAATTTCTTCTTGTATAGTGTTCAATGGCATAGCATATTCCAGTTGGAACTCAACTTGGATATATTCCAGTTGTAAAATTTCTTCTTGTAAAATTTCATCCAAACAATTTTATTATATATTCCTATTGGAACACAACTTTGATATATTTTGATTCATTCACAATGCTTAGACTGAATGACTCATATGAAGTTAGAAAAAGATCATTTGAATCAAAAGTGAATCAAATCTTTGGTTCCCTTATTAGTGTATATTTGAGTAATTAAGTGATTTGATGTAATTTGATGTTTTATGTTATTTAATGTACTTTAATAAGCTTTTGATTTCATATCTTCTTGATGTGACATTTGATGTGATATCTTCACTTGATCTCGGATTTCTACTTATTTAAAAAGGTCATTCATCTTCAGTCTCCTCTGAACTCAGTGAAGATGAGCTCAATCTTTTCAGTGGATGCTTGGGCATCAGCTTCCTCTGCTCATATTGATTCATTGTTCTCAGTTGAGCCTTTCCAGAGAAGTGATGATCCCTATGATTTAGAACGTGCTGATGATTCCATGTTTTCTGTTGAGTCATTTAAGTTATCCAATTCACAGTGCAATGCTGCTCATACAAATGCACCTCTTGATCTCCCATCTGATCCAACCATTGATCTCCCTTCTGATTCAAGTGCATGTGGAGCAACGAAAAAGCAAAGCAAGCTCAATCTACGATTTAAAAGAAGGTCTCGTGAAGTAAGTCGAAAAAGATTTAAATTTCTTACTTCAGATAGACAGATTGCATTGGATATTGTGAAGCATTGTTGTGGTTTGAAATGCTTGTATAATTTAGGGATGAAGAAACTAAAGCACATAAGAGAAAAATTCCTCCATTTAGATAGTGAAAGGCAAGATATATACCTTGTTTCTTGCATGCAAATGATTGAGGATAACATGTCAGTAACGCGTGTTGGTTTTGAATATTTCTTTACTCAAGGGATGCCATGCTGTAGGGCTGCATTTAAAATTGCAATGGGTGTAGGAAATTTTAGAATACATAGGGTTCAACAAGGGTTTTTGAATGGGGATCTCATTTTGGATACGTTCCATGTTGGGACCAAAGGATCTGTTGGACGTCATGCAATGAATTGGATGATGAACTATTTTAGCTTGCATTGTGAAGTTATGCCTACAACTGGAAGGTTGCACTTGTCAGATAACTTTACTCGTCGAGAGGTATTTCAAATATATAGAGAAGACATGGAAAATAGAAATGAGAAGTATGTGTTGTATCGTCACTTTACTCGATTATGGAAGGAAGAGTTTAACAATGTTTCTATTCCTCGTAAAGTTAGAATGGGTGAATGTTCAGTTTGCGCCACTTTGAAAAACATGGCAAAAGGGGCTACAACACCACAGGAAAAGCATAATTTTAAAAACCTTCTTAACAACCATCGTGAGAGTCAAGCATTAGAGAGAAAGAAAGCACTTCATCATCGAAGTAAGGCACTCAGAAATCCGGAGCGTTATATGTGTTTGTTGATCGATGGTATGGATCAGAAAAAAACTTGTTTGCCACATTTTTATCGCATCCCTAAGGACATTGGAGATGAAGTCCTTGTGCAAATGCATTTGGTTGGCGCTTTGGTATACAATGGAACTGTAATGTCCAAGGTTTTCTTCACATATCCGAATGTGCATAATGATCCAAACCTTACAGTTACTGTCATTCATCGTGTTTTGCAATCATGGAAGGGTCTTTTGCCACCAACTCTATATTTGCAACTAGATAATACTCCAAGAGAGAATAAAAATTCTACAGTCTTTGGATATTTAAGCATGCTTGTTGAAAAACAGGTATTTCAGAAGGTTAAGGTAAATTTTCTTCTGGTTGGCCACACTCATGATCACATTGATCAAATGTTCAGTACTTTCTCTAAGAAGTTGGCACGTAACAATGCTTTTACTCTTCCGATTTTATCTGAGCTGATTTCAGAAGCATATACTCCAAAACCAGAAGTTCAACACCTCACACAGATTTATGACTTTAAGCACTTTTGCTCAATGGGCCTTGATAACAGTGCTAAGGTTTTGGCTCCATTGCACAATATTAGTTTCAACCATGTATTCTTGATGAGGAGGGTTGATGAAATAACCCTTTTATTTGCAAAGCAGTATTCATCTTCTCTTGGGTGGGAGCCTAAAGAGGGATGCAGTTTCTTATTGCAGGTGCCTAATTTGTCTACTGTAACAGTGTATGGTGCAGAACAATCACCATATGAAGATAAAAACAATACAGAAAGATGTGGAAGTGTGGTTGATCAAAGTAAAAGCTGGATGCATGCACTCATTGAAAAGAAGAGACATATTGAGCGTGCAAAAAAATATGCTGGAGATCAAGATGTATCTTGGTGGGAGGACTTTTTCAATCATCAAGAAGAGATTATACAGTATACAATTGCAGGTCACTGGCCAGTTGATGTTCCATTCACATGGGACTTTTGTACACAAAGATCCGTGAATGTGGCCCAAGCATGTAATGCAGATGCACTTCAAAGTTTTATACATCCACCAGAAAGAAATATTTATGTAGGCCCAAGGATGACAAAACAGGCAGAAGCAAGATGGCAAGGAAATTTAATAGAGATAAATGTTGGAACGCTTATTGCAGTACTTGCTGATGGTGATGAGGCTACCAGACCATTTTGGATTGCAAAGGTTTTAGAGATAACTAAAGATATTGATCAGAGAAGAATAGAGGCTTTGGTGGTGCATTGGTATTACACTAAAAGTAGTAATGCATTCACAGGTAAATATAACTTAGAAATGGTGTGTGATGCTAAACGAACAGGTTCAAAAAGGAAAAAGAATATTCGAAGCACATCCACTCTTAAAATGGATGATGTAGATATTCTTGTTTATGATTTTTCCTTGACAAAAACTGGTCACTTGAGGAAAGCAACAATCAACATGATAAAACAAAAGCTTCCAGATGTATGTGGTACAGGAAATCATAGGAAAACAAGAAGATTTGTGCATGATCCTGCAGAATTTGGTATGTACGTGGATGAAGATAGAGCTCTTGTGGATATAGAAGAAGAAGAAGAGAGCTCTCAACAGTATGAGACTGAATCAAGTGCATCAGATGATGAGGGTGTAGACATAGATCGACAAAGTTGTGAGTTGCATTGAAGCTCTCAGACATTTTTAGTGCTTATGTAAATGCCTCAAAGTAGTTTGGTTAATGAAACCATGTTTTGTAGCAATTTTGAATAACAATCAGATATCCACCCATTAAAGATATGTCTAAAATGTTATTTTTGTGTAAAAACTATTGACTTCCACATTCTTATATATATTTTAGACATGTCAATGTCTTAGCATATAGATTTTGGGCATGTCAATGTCTTATCATATACATTTTGGGACACGTCAATGCCTAATATAGTGAAATTTTGACTACATTTTGAGCTCATTTTTTGTTGAGAAAATGACAAAAAACGTCAAAAATTACCTGTTTTCACCTCATTTTTGTAATATATGTATACTGGTGTAAAGGAATTCCAAAAATGAGGTGAAAACATGTAATTTTTGACGTAAGTGTTCTCTTTTTACGACATAGTTCTCGTTTGTTACGACTCGCTGTTTATGGACGATTGTCGAACAAATGGGGATGATTGCAGGTCAAGTGGACTGCATCAATAGCCACATGGGCAAAACACCTTGTAGTGCCCATCCTTCCACACTTAGTGCGGACTGGCCTAGATCTGTGGTACAGAATGCCTCACTTCCTAATGGGTAAGTTTCGCAAGTGTTGGGCCTCCCTTCTTTTCCAAAGCAGAGTGTCCATCCGACCTCTCAACCTCAACCACAAAGGAGTCAACCCTGATGAAGGAACCCAGACCGACGACAATATCAGACGACACAAGGAAGAAAGCAGCAGTATCAGTATCACAAGGCAAGAGGCACGCGACAAATATGGGTGCCAAAAGGACAGAAACCACCGACAGATCTCAACAACACGGACAATGACAAGAAGAAGTCAAGGCAGAAGTAGAGTCAATATTCAACATCTCCTCAACTTTCTTCCCCGAGTATGAACATTCAACAGATTTGGATCGCCAAGAAGTACCTTACAAATCGACCCACACCCATGCAAATCTGGGTACCCAAACAGTGTATTATAGCTCAACCCTCAACCCATGTAATATATACCCCTCAGAAATCTCTTCACCCTTCAACACCACCACATCCAATATCACCTTTTGTCCCTCAGCAGAAACATACTACCCGCTCAGAAATTCTTAGGAAATGGATACCAAAATGTATCCAAACGACTTCTCCGACCCCCTTATCTAACATTACTCCCATCCCGACTAAACAAGACCCTTGTAATAATTCACCCACACCTGAACCTTGTACAAATCCACTCACTATGACCCAACATCACTTGTAATAACATCTCATCAAGAAATGTATGCATCATCTGAAGCATGTAGGTGTCTAGAGACCTGCATTATTTTGCAAGAAATCATTCCATGAACCATATCACAACACTCGGCTACACGGGTTACACATCGGTTATGGAAAGGGATTGCGTGGGGATGTTACTAAGTGGGAAGATATTTTAGCAATCACACTTGAGCTCTCTAAACCGTTGAGGATATCTATGCAACATTTTGCATTTCAATCTCAGGATTGATTCACCATGCCCCACAAACTCATCTGGTTTGGTTTTTATTTAGCATGTACTAGACCTCAAACGGTAGACCTAGTAAGCTGGATAATTGATCAGCTATACTTAGCACAGCACCGTTGGGAGAGGAAAAAGGTAATCCATGGCTGCTGCACTCTCACGAGAATTATTTATATGTGTTTGGCCTACGACTTACCAATCAAGCGAGCAATGACAAGCGAGGAGTTGAAAGCATTCAAGGGGACAGCAAAGAAAGCTAGGAAGTCTAGCAAAGGACGAGCAAGAAAGTGCATGAGAGGAACCATTCCATGCCTACAAGTCCCATAATCACCGTCACCACAACCCTCTCCAGAACAGTCTCCGACGGAAGCCCCTGTAACTGTACAACCCATTCACATATGATTATCTCGACCTATTGTTATGTAAGGCACTACCAGTGCAGTTACCGCACAGGCAACATCAGTCCAGGAACCTACCACCACTACAACAGAAGCTCCCACCACTATTGGTGCGGAAGCATTTTCTTTTCAGATACCTAACCTAGAAGCGGAACCCATAGATACAACGTTTGACTTTGAAATGCCATATGCCTTTTCAAACGAATTCCAGTTTTCAGAAGGACAAATATTTTCTCAAGAATATGAATGGCCAAGCTACCCAACCACTCCCTCGGACCAACCACAAGGACAAGTAGTATCTAGTTCCTTGGACGAAAGAACAGAGACAGATGATGACGAAGGCGATGATGAAGCCAACCAGGGCACTCATGAATCGCAAGAAAATGTACAGACAGATGAACAAGGACAGCAAACGGACACCCAAGGTGATACCAGTACGCATGAAGATGAAACCTTTGAAGCAGAAGCTTATACGCTGGCCATCAAAAAGTTGTATCGTACTATGGAAAAAGTTTGGGTGCGTAAGAAGTTGACTGAAGAAGAGAGACAAGCACTCATAGAACAAGAACTCGTCTCAGGCGGTTTTGAAGAAGTATAAATCAAAGGCTTCATAGAACTTGTCAAATCAATGGGATCTAACGAAGCCCTAAGATATTTGCAGAGGAAACCGTTACCGCAATATGACCCCCGACGAGTTCGCTTACTAACCAAACCTAGTCAATACATTCGAGTATCGACAGGTGCTCAGTCATCCCAACAGGCACGAGAAGCGCGTCTCATCCCTGAAGGCTCATTGGCAAAAGATACCATTGTCATTGACTCCCCACCCCACACTACTACTGTACCTACCACCAATGTAACCGAAGTACCCGCCACCCCAACCGCTCCTCCTTCACCTCCCATCCATCCAGTCTCCCCCATACACCCTCCTTCTCCCAGAACATCCACTGCCTTCCATGGCGAAGTAGCAGAAGCCTTTCTCACCTCCATTCCTCCCACACTTCCCGCACCTACCCAACCTAGTTTTCCTCCTCGGACTTCTACCTTTCTATCTAGTCCATTCCTCCCTCCATCTTTCCCATCCTTCCCCACACCTCCAAGACACCTTTTTCCATTCCCACCTCCATTAACCTTCTCCCCAGTCTCACCTCCCCGACCCACCGTAATTCCTCTTTCCCCTTTCCACCAAGGAGCACTAGAGAACCCCTCTGTAAATTACTCTTCAACCTTTGTAAACCCTATATTTACACCCACACACGCACCCACTCTCACGCCATTATTCATAGTCACCGCACTTGACACCATGTCCAATGACATGGACATATCACCTCCCACCGCACCACCACTCACCTCTGGCATTCCACAATCACCACCGCATCCACATTCCCGCCCCCATTTCCCTTACCCATTGCATCAACCCCCTCAAACACAGCATCTGCATTCACCACACCATTAATATTATCACCCACTATAGACACCGCATTCTGCTAGATGTTCACATGCATGACTCAAGTAAGAGATGAGTTTGCATCTCTTGGCAATAATTACCGGACACTGCAGCAGACAACGAATGATCTACAGTCGCAGCTCAATTCACTGACCATCGAGAATGCCTCACTAAACACCCGCTACCAAGAGCTACGAGAGGCATATCATAAACTTGAACTAGAAAGTGAAGAAAAGACAAAAGAGGCCATCACTGACATAGACAACTCGTTAAGGGCCTAGAACATTCGCAATGCGACGCTCGCCAGGAACATGGGTTTACTCAGACGACACTTGGCCGCAGCGAAAGAAGAGAACCAGCGTTTACAAGAATAGAACAGAGAAAATTTAGAGGCTGCTCTAGATCAACCAGACCAACTGTTGAGCCCCAGTCACTTTAAGGCTGTGCCCTCAGAATCTATGAAAATGTTGCTAGATGATCATGTCAGATTGTTAGATGAGTACAACAACATGAACGAGGAGTTTCAGAAGCTCAAAGATGAACACAAGATATTGCAGTTAAGAGCACCAATACCACAAGGACTACCAGCTCCTACGGACCCATCTCCTGACATCCTAGAGGAACTCAACGCATTATGGACCTAGGTATCAACTCTTCAATCACAGATAGCCGTATATGAAGCACCCCCCAAGCCACACTTCCCACCGGAACTCCCCATAGAGGAAGAAACAGTAACCATTCCGGTGGAAGAAACCTTTGAAGAAGCGTATGAACCCCAACCCATCCCAGGCGGACGAGTCACGGCTGAAGGCCAGACGACTTTCGAACTTCCAACTCCCACATGGATGAAGACGATTGAAGAACTTGGAAGAACCCACTCAGTAAGGGTAGAGGTGCAGTTACACGCAATGGCAATGATTGAAGAACGCATTTTACAGTCCCCCTACTTTGTTCATTTGGCCCCTCGTAGATACATATCTGGGCACGAGCTACAATACAAGCCTTACTTTATGTTAATGGCAAAATATCAGTTGGCCATAGAGAAAGAAATAGGCAAGAAACCCTCTCACGCTACTCAGTTTGAGCCTAAAGATTTGCCAACAGACGCGCAGCAAGGAGAAATCTATCAACCAGATTAGCGCAAGGATCTCTTACAGAATTATTCAGAGATGATGAGTACTTGGGTCAAGGCACCACTACATTTAAAGTACAACCCATGTTAGGGACCAGTGCCATGTCGCCACTCCTGGAAGGCATTTGCGATTAAAGTACAGAACAACAAGCAATGTCAGGATTGGCTAAATTACCCATACTTCACTCCACCCACAGGACCACCAACAGTTGGACACATGATGGCAACGATTCGCCACTGGCTCCCTCGCTTAAAACATATGGACGGTATTGTAGCGCATATGACTGTCAAGATATTTGACATGATGCAGATGGTATTCAAAGTCTTTCGTCGCGTCAAGGCACCACATGTGAACACCCCGGGTTTTGAGCATGGCAATCTAGATCTTGCATATGATATGAGTACAACGCCATCGCTCCAAGTGTGTTATGCCTGGCATTGTCGAATTAAATACTTACCGGCGTGCTATAAGCAGACCTTCGAAGAAATGTTCACAACCGGTTTCTGGGAATACCATTCAGAGGTGTTCATCAGCAGGCCTACACACCTCTTACAGTTATTTGCCTGTGAACAGATGGTATATTCCACGCATTATCGACTCCCGCCATCAGATGAACCGCAGCCCATTGATTGGGAGAAACTCGAGGTAGATCTGGCTCGAGGAATTCGCATATTAGAACACACCCTCGCTCAGGAACTACTCCAGAATTACATCCGACAGACCTCATAACAAGGTTCTGTCGAGGACGACAGAAGTGAGAGGGAGGGGGGTGTTGGCAGTAGTCAGAGGCATAGAAGACGCGGAAGCATGTAAAGATAGAGCATAACAAGGAAGCAGGGAGTCAGTCGAATCATTTTTTCAAACAAATATGTTTTATATTACTTCTTCAAACACTCAACAGTGATTTTTCATCACTTTTGTACCATATGTAACATAGAAAAACCCTTTTTGCAATTTATAGCTCCATTTTGTGCAAGCCGAGGAGTCCTCGAGCTTGAGGAGCTTAGGTAGAATGAGCGTACCAATCTTGGTTATTTTTAGACACCGTTTACCCTTTCAAATAGCATCTAGAACCTATTTTTTAACTATGTCAGTCACTAGATGTGAAACCAGTCAAAACTAGTCTAGAATCTATAAAAAGAGCTAGCGAGCTCATTTTTGAGGTTAGCTAGTGTAGACTTGTATGAGCTAGAGTGAGTTTGAGCTTGTAAGAGTGTTCTTGAGCAGTAGAGTTGATTTCCTACCTTCCACTGTGTCTTGCTTGTCTCTTCGTAGTGTGTGTGTATGTGTGTGTGCATCTCTATGCTTCTCACCTTCACTCTCACTTCATCTCATATTCATGATCTTCATATCACTCTTATCTCTTCCACGCATGGACAATAAGGAGGTGGAGCTTCTTAACGTGGTTCTCACCATTGTGCTAGAGCAACAGCCATACCTTTCTGGTTTCCTTTTCTCTCTAGTAGATCTTCTTATAGTTTGTTGAGATGATTCTGCCACATCTCTCATCTCCTACACTTTGGCTTTGCCTTTGGAGTTCCAAGAGTTGATTTCCCTTCTTGGAGTCTTCTGGTCTTCTTTAGAATCACTTCATTCCTCTTTGACAATGTTGGAAAGTCTTTTTGTAGGTCATAGGGAAGTTTGATTTTCTCGCAATCATCTTCAAACCAAGATTTTTTTTCATCAAACAAAACATCTCTACTTACAATAAAACCTTTATTGCTTGGATTATATAGTCTATAACCTTTTTGGTTAAGGTCATAGCCAAAGAACATGCATTTTTCTACCTTTGGATCTAATTTACCTCTGATTTGTGAAGGCGTGTGTGCATATGCTATGCACACAAAAATCCTGCAATGGTCAAGGCTAGTTCTTCTTCCATTCCATGCTTCATAAGGTGTCATCCCATCTAATGCTTTTGATGGGAGTCTTTTGATCAGATAGGTGGCTATGGATATAGCCTCTACCCATAGGTAATTGTGCAACTTTTTCTCATTTAGCATTGATATTGCAACCTCTATTATGGTTCTATTTCTTCTCTTTGCCACTCCATTTTTCTCTGGAGTAATACCTGGTTGTAATTTCTCTTTTTATTCCTCACTCTTGGAGATAAGAATCAAAGTCATGGGAGAAATATTCTCCCCCACCATCTAATCTTAGCCTCTTCAAAGTCTTATGTGTTTCATTTTCTACAAGTGCTACATATTTCTTGAAACAAGAGAACACTTCATCTTTATGCTTCATAAAATATAATATTGTCCATTTGCCACAAAAATCAATGAATGACAGATAATACCTCGATCTAGAGATTGATGGCTCCTTGCTTGGTCCCCATACATCTGTATGGACTAGCTCCAATACGTCTCCATGAATGTATCCCTTCTCGTGAAGCATTGTCTGTGAGACTTGCCAAATTGACAAGCATTACATTTGTAAATCATGTGTTGTTTAGAGATATTTGGTAGACCAAGTACACTTTGATCCCTACTGATTTGCTTCAGAGTCCTTTCACCTATATGAGCTAACCTCTTGTGCCAAATTTCCAACTCTAATAGGGTTTGACTACCATAATTGAACAAAGCAATGTTCCTAGTATCTTGGAGTTCAAAAGTAAATAGTCTACCTAACTTTTCTCCTTTTTCTATCCTCTTGAAACCCTGATGTGGATCCTCAACAAATGCTCCATTCTTTGTGAACTTGACCTGCAATCCTTTTTCAAAAATCTAACCTACACTTCTGAGTTTTTTGGTGATGGTTGGCACATACAATACCTTGCTCAATAGGTTCATGTTACCATCTAAAGTTTTCACATTTCCTATCTTCTCCACTGGATGCCTTGTGTCATCTCCTCTTTGGACTTCATGCCTATTCCTTGGATCTTCCAATTTTGAGAGTAGAGCTACATTCCTTGCTACATGATTTGACCAACTTGAATCTATATAGAATACATGTTCATCTATTTTACCTTGCTTCATGGTCATGTTCATCAGAAGTAATGAATCCTCTTTAGTTTGATCATCTATATAATTGTTGTAGTCTCTCCTTCCTCTGTATCCTCCTTGATAACTATTGTTGTTGTATGAGTTGTTGTTGAATCTTCCTCTTGAACTTCCATATCCTCCTTTGTTGTAACCTCTTACTCTTTGATTTTGCTATATTTATTCTTGTTCTTATCTGTATATAGGGTAGAGGATTGAATACCTTTTGAGTTGTTTCCATTCTTCATAAGCTTTGCCTCATGTGTGAACAGTTGTCCCATGAGGGTGTTGAAATCAAGAACCTACATGTCCACGTAGAGGTCCATAGATGTGGTGAAAGCTTCCCATTTGTCATCTGCCTTTATTCCATTGATCACTTGCCTCACTATCTATTCTTCATCAATGATGTCTCCAATGCTTCCAAGTTGATTTGCTAGGTC
Organism: Ceratopteris richardii; assembly: GCA_020310875.1. Lineage (NCBI taxonomy): Eukaryota > Viridiplantae > Streptophyta > Polypodiopsida > Polypodiales > Pteridaceae > Ceratopteris > Ceratopteris richardii. The sequence goes on along the minus strand of CM035427.1, from coordinate 139,148,143 downwards.
CTTCATCTTGGTGACAAAATCAGTCACACTTTTCTTGGGCACCTTCTTGAGTGTGGTGAACTCCATCCATAGTTGATTCGTTCTTGCCTTGGTACTTGATGAGAAGAATGCTTCAAGCGCATTCCAAGTCTCTTGTGAAGTCTTGAAAGTCTTGATGTGTGGAAGTAAAAAATCAAAAATTTAGTTAAGAATATATGACCTCACTAGAGCATCCTTTGAGCACCATGTTGTTAACCTCTTGAAGATAAGCCTCCATTCTAAGTGACCAGGCTCAGTAGTTACCTCGATCCAATTTGTCTATGGATGAAGGAAATCTATCTCACATGTTGATTTGTTGCTCTAATACCACTGTGAGGAGATGGATGAGTATGCTCTAGAGATGAGCTGGTGTTGCACAAAACGTGCTCTACCTGCCAATTTAACTCCAAGGATGCTTAATAGACTCCTTTAGCTTCAGATTTATCTATTTGAAATCACCAAGTGCTTTGGAGCATCATTCCCAGAAGCTTGCATCAAAACAGATAACTTGTATGTACTAGAAATGTGAAGAAACCTTCTATTTTGGGATAGAAGTGCTTAGTAATTTGCCAGATCTCACAGCCTGGTATGAATTGACTAGAGAGCTTTTGCACACATCTAATTTGAGTGTCTAGATAACTAAAGCAAGTTATCTAATCACTTTACCCACACCATACACTAAGAAATGATTCTAACAAGTCAGGGGGGTCATCCCTACATTTCAGGATCTAGAAGGTGTGCAAACATATTCATCTTCTATGATTCATATATCAAGGTCCTCTAAATCAAATGTAATGAAAATTGATATACAAGTAGTAGAAACTTTTTTCTAACTATTCCAAGTTAAATTATAGCAAATGATGAAGTACATGCAGAGAAATTGATTCCATAAAATCATTGTAATGATAAAGATGCAACAAAGAACAATAGATAGAGATATACTTGTAGAAAAGTATCAAAATGTATATGCTAATGAACATATGATACAAGGGAAGTGTAGCGGACTACTCATAGATGAGATGATCTCAATGTATGCTCATTAAAGTATCTCAATGCCTCTTATAATGGCTCTATATACCCCACTACTAAAAGCATGTCTATTTATACTCATCATTTGAGTTTGAATTTGAATTTTCCCTCTTCTAAAAGTGATCCTACACTTTAGGGATGATTTGAATTGATTCTTCCTACCACATGAGTCATGGGTTTGGCTCCATAACTTCACAAGATTCCTTACTTTATTGGCTTTTACATTTATTTAAGGTGAATACAACCATAATGAATGGGAAATTAGGGTTACACTAAAAAGTACCTCTTAGCCTTGATGTTAAGCTTTTGTGTCCTCCTAAAGTCTTCAAAAGATGTTTCCTCATTTGATACTAACTGATGGAATTTAATCTCTTAGATTTGCACACTAGAATTGGAATGAACCCAATACCTAGGTTTCTTCATACACTTTTTCTGCTACCCTGTAAAAAAACTCTAATTCACCTGCCTTGCACTAATCCAATATTTTCCCAATTTATTATGCATGAAAAATTTTATAACCTCTTTTTCCATACTTTCTAACTATGTTTTTGAGGCTATATTTCGGATATATTTGATGTATTTCCCAATGACTGTTCCTTTTTTGTTTCAACATTTTATCAAAATGGTTGAAAACTTACTAGCATGTAAAGTGGAGACCTTCAGTTCTAATCCATGGGAGGAGAATGGGTCTTCTGAACTTCATGCACTTTTTGTTGATTGTGGGATAAAACATTCATGTAATACACCTTAATAAAGTACATTTGCTAAGAGAAAAAAGTAGGTCACTCATGAAAATGTCAAGATACATGGTCAACTGTCAAGCCTTACCTCATGGTTTCTTGCTTGAAGCCCCAAAATGGTTGGTGTAGGTTTTAAAGAATAGTATTTTACATGCACCTTTGTTTTATCATACAATCCCAAGCTCACATGGTTCCTCCTTTGCATTAGATTTTTTTATGAAATGATTATGGAATTTTCCTCTTGAAAATAATCCCATTTACACTACTTTGTTCTATAAGGAATAACAAAAGGCGATTGGATAGTTTATCATTACAAAGTATATGCTAAAGAGAAGGGGATGACTTTAATGACATGTTTGCTCTTGTGTTCCATTAACAAATGTTCATAGCATTTGTGCACTTGTAGCTTACAATAATTGGAATGAATTTAATTGGATATTAAAATATAATTTCTCAATGGGTATTTACATGAGAAATCCTATGTAGTTCATTCTCCTAGTTCTATCCAAAAAGGTCAAGATAATAAGTTTTCTTGATTGAAACATGCATTGTATGGTCTGAAATAAGAACCACTTGCTTGATATGAGAAGATAAATGCTTATCTCTTGGAAGATTATCTTTATAATAGCCGAATTAAAGCGTCTCATATGTGAAGCATGTAAATGATGTATTACTTATCATTTTAGATTATATTGGTGACACATTGCTCGTGGTTCTAATGAGATGCACATTCCTAATTTTGAGGTAAATTTACGTGCCTTCTTGGGATTTAATGTTTAGGGTTTTTGCATTATTGTTTGATCATTCAAATTAAGGGAGTTGATGGAATAATTTCTTTGTTTCAAATAAAGAATATTTTACATATTTTTGTGATGTTTTGACCTTGAGGACTATAAAACCATCACACTCCCTTGGGGACAAATTTATGATCAATTCTCTATGATGCTCGAAGTTCATTTGACATTATTTTGTATTGAAAACCTATGGGATGCTTGATTTAGGCATGCATTACATGGATTGAAATTCAATGCTACCTAACAAATTGGGTTGTTTTATACCAAGGGGGATCAACTACACCCAATGCACATATTTTTCCAAACTTAATTTGGATTAGTTTCTTTGAAATTCTTGTCTCCACAAGTGTTATTTTCTTCATGTTTTGTAGATCGTGCATATTTTGGTTGAAAATGAAGCAATATTTATGGCCACTTTTAGCTATAAAACTAAGTATAGGCAAGCTTTCACAAATATGTGTTTTAAGATAATATCCAAAATAAAGGCCAATTAATGGAGTTCACATGGATTTCAAATGATTGAATTGCTCATGATTGTCCAAATCTTCCAAACTTATTTTTCTAGATATCCATTTTTGTATGCTTTTTATAAGATAAAGACACCCAATTTTTGTGGAACTTCTAAGAAATTTTGTAATCACATATAGTTGGGGAGCCATCAGATATATGTAGAACAATTTTGGTAGAAGCTTAGACCTTTGAGCTAGTTATAGAGGACCATTTTTTACTAGTTCAACCATTTCATAATGAAACTAGCCACTGAAATTTTTACATACCTTAATGAGAGCTCATTTTGCAAAGGATTTTGCTTGATTTAAGTGAGAGCTCTCTTAAAGCTCATGATCTTTCTTTCTAGTCTAGTTTCCTAGGATCCTCACATAATTTCCTATAGTTTTAAAGTAAGAGATCACCAATTAGAGGGCTAAAAAGGAAAGACTAGGTCTTTGAGATAGCATGCATGCATGTGACATTCTGAAGAATTTTGAAGAATTTATGGGCTTCTCCATAGTTGTGTAACACTCCCCCTCCTAGATCTTGTTGTCCTCAACAAGGCAGCTGCTAAGTTAATGTGGGTGGTCCTATCAATTCGAGTATGAAGTGTTGCAATGACAATGCACCACACTTGATTTCCCTTTGAGAGAGCTTCATGAAAATTCTCTCACAGTAGAAAACTAAGCTCTTGACAACATGCACGATGCTCAATATAGAACTGCAGAAAATGCAAAAAACTTCACAGTCCATAGAGACCCTGAACATAGATTTCCTAGGTTTAATAATTGATTGAACTTACATGTTATGTATGATCAAGCCACTATATGTTTTAAAGCACATACAAAGAGTTTCTAGTGGCCATTTGGCCTTTCACATGGACACTAACAGTAACAATCTCCCACTAAAGGTTGATATGGCCAAAGTGAGCTATGGGAAAAAAAATAAAGAATGATAAGGATACCTAAGTGTAAATATATAAAATATACCTCCCATCTAATGGGCATGTTATAGAGTGTATAAGTAATTGTGCAAAATCATGAATTAATTAACCCCCATCAAGTGACAACAGTGTCGAAAGATAGGTTGTGGTAGAGCTTTAGTCAAAGCATCTGCAACATTATCTTGAGTATGAAGCTTCTCAAGCATAATGCACTCAGTGTCTAACAACTCTCTAATGAAGTGATACCTCACCTCAATGTGCTTGGTCTTTACATTATGTACATGATTCTTAGACAAGGCAATGACACCAAATATCACTGAGCAAACAAGGTACATGTTGAGGTAGACCCATATCACAAGCAATATGAGAATGCCACAATGCTTCCTTACATGCCTCACTAGCTACAACATATTCTGCTTCTATAGTGGAAACAACTATACATTCTTGAAGACAAGATCTCCAAGAGATAGCACCTCCATTGAAGTGAAAACTGTACCTTGATGTAGACTTTCGATTGTGTACACAACTAGCACAATCAGAATTTGTGTATCCATCTGCTCACAAATCCCACTACAAATGCAATGTCTAGTCTCGTAGCTACCATAGCATACATGAGACTACCAACAAAACATTGACATGGAATTTTGGTCATGTATTCCTTTTCCTTATCTAATTTGGCAATCATCCTTGTTCAACTTCACACATGTAGGTAAAGGTGTACTCAATGCCTTTCCACCTTGCATATTGAACATATGAAGAACTTTGGATATGTACTCACTTTGAGAAAAATATATGCATCTATTACTCCTATCAAGAGTTATTCACATGACAAAAATATGTTTGGCATCCCCTAAATCCTTCATATCAAATGTTTCACTCAAATTCTACTTGAGTGATGAAAAGTCATCAGAGGAATTCCTTGCAATCCACATATCTTCGGCATAATGTATCAAGCATATCAAGCTGCCATCTGAGCATCTCTCAGTGTAGAGATAATGATCCTCATTGCTTTGAGAATAGCCTTGAGGCTTCATAAAAGCATTAAAATTTAGGTACCATTGTATATGGGATTGTTTGAGTCCATATAAGCTCTCCTTTAGCTTACAAACTAGACCCCCTTTGTATAACCCTCTAATTGCTCCATATAGATCTCTTATGTAAGATCTCCATGTAAGAAAGCAATTTTCACATCCATTCAAACCAAATCTAAGTCCTCAATTGCAACCAATCCAAGAAACCTACACAGTGTAGTCATCTTCACTATGGGAGAGAAGATTTCCTTGAAATCAACACCATGTTGTTGCTTAAAAGCCTTTGCAATCAGTCATGCTTTATAATTTGGAGAAGCACTATCCAATGTGAATTTCAAATTTTTTACCCATTTACATGTTAAATCTTTCATGTTCTTCGACAAAGGTACCAAATCCCAAGTACCATTCTTGTGAATAGAATCCACTTCACTCTTCATGGAATGCTTGCGGTTTACATGATCCTCTATCTGCATAGCTTCTTTGTAACAAGAAGTCTCACCATCATTTGTTAGCATAACAAAATCCAAACCTAAAACATATATATCAGGTGGATACAAGACATGTGCACATCATCTTAATGGTTGTTGAATAGGAATATTTGCAAACTGGTCTAGTTGGACATTCTCCTAAACATCCCTATGCATAGCATAGTTATGCATGATAACTAGAGTACTAGTGTCCTCAAATACTACTCGTGTCGCTTCAACCTCCTTAATGGGTTGTTTATGAATCTTAGACTCATTGAAAATGATATCATTACTTTCGATCACTAGTTGTGTTCTAGGATCCCATAAGCGATATCCAAATTGATTGTCTCGACCATATCAAAGAAAAATGTGTTTCTTCAACTTATATTCTAACATTTTGTCTAAGATTCTTGGGTATATGATCGTATGCTTCACAACCTAAAACTCAAGATGATCATAATATGGTGACTTCCCTATCCATAACTCTTGTGCTTTTTTCACACCTTTGGTAGTACTAGGTGAAAGGTTAACCACATGAACTACATTCAACATTGCTTCTAGCCAAAAGCCTTGTGAACTGTTTGCATGATGCAACATAGAGACTTATCTATCTCAAATAGTTCTATTCATCCTCTCAGCTACATCATTCTGTACTGGGATATAAAGAGCTATAAACTCTCTATGAATTCCTCTAGACAGACAAAAAGGTTGAATTCATAGGAGAAATAATCACCTCCATTAACTGAACATAAAGCCTTGAGCTTAGCTCCTTCATATTCTCAATTGAAGGAAGCCATTTTTTGAAACTAGGAAATACCTCATCCTTCCACTTGATAGGATATACGCAAACTTTTCTATTAGCATCATCTATGAAAGTGACAAATTAATGATTCACCTAATGATCTTGTGGGCATAGGAACACACATCTAAAGGCTAAATTGAAGATCCAATGTGCATTTCATGCACATGCCTAGTTTTCTTTCCATGTTGACAATGCCGACAAAATGAGAAACCAAAGAAAGATAACACAGGTAAGTCACCAAATCTAGAAGAAATCCCCAATCCTCTATGATATATGTGACCAAAAAGGCCATGCCATATGCAATTCATAGGTTGTTCAATGATAGCTAACAGGTGTTGTTTTTATTATATAAATAAAGGATAAAGTGGGCCAACTTTGCTTCCTTTTTACCATATTGCCCTTTGATATGCAAAAGCATTGAGATAGAAAACCATTTTGTAACCAAGGTCATAAAGTTGACCAAATTGACATCAAACTGAAAGATAACCTAGGAACATGGCATAGATTATTCATAGTAAATTTTGAACCATTAGTGGACTACACAACCACATCTCCAATCCCAACAACATCACACTAGTAAGAATCACAAAGGTTCATGATACCAAGAGACTTTGCTACATAAGTAGAGAACCATCTATGTGGTGACACATGGAAAGAAACACTAAAATCTAGCATCCATGTGTGGGAAAGAGAATCGACCATAAGAGCATGATTAGGCATGGTATTATCGTGTCAACGCATGAGCATCATCAGAACTAGCACTAATTTCTTCTATCTTCACAGTCAAAGCAGATGGTGTATATCATTGTTTAACATGGCCATCATGTTGTCCTTTACCTTTAGCATTATTTAATGAATAGAAATCTTTCTTCATATGTCCTTTGTTGTGAAAATATTGGCACTCGATATCTCTCTTCCTTGATTTACTTCTACTCTTATTCTGTTGATCATTTTTTTCGTTATTCTTGCTCTTATCAGGTTGTTGATTCTTTCCTTGGTAACAATCACGAACACTATATGCATCTCCACTTAGAGTCCAACCATAAACTTTGTACCGATCTCTTCACTCAAGAGTGCTCCACATATGTCATCATAGACCAATTTATTAACAGGTGCACTATTGCTAATAGTTGTACAAGATGTATCTGTAATGATTGCAAGGTGCATAACAACAAGACTAACTTCATTTCATTATCCATCTCCATTTTTTAAGCTTGTAAGTAAGAAAATATAGCATCAAACTCATTTAGATGAGCCAACACTATATGTATCCTTCATGGGAAGGTCATATAAGTTTCTCATTAGATATACTTTAATTGATGCCATTTCTTTTTCACAAGTGTTTCATAACTTCTTCCAAAGCTTCTCCACACTTTTACAATCCAATACTGCAAAGTAAACATTATCTACCAAGTGCAACCAAATGGTAGACCTAGCCATTTCATCCAACTCATCCCAATCATCATCCATATCAGTATGCTTCTTTGAGATTCCATTTATTGGCCTCCACCACCAACTTTGAGTCAGCATATCTTTAATCTGATTCTTCCATAGAGAAAAGTGTGTGCAATCAAATTTTGAGTCCTAAAATGCTCTTTGCCTTGCAAGTTATAGCTCCTCTTAGGAACATTACTAGTAGACTCTAATCCACGAGAGGTGCTTCTTCCACTTACACCACCAAAGAGATCCCAATGTTTGGGTGTCTCCCAATAAGAAAACCTCACCACAACCATCTTTATCAATCAGAAAGGCTTTATGCAAAAACATAATTGCTAAATCAATGATAACATGAGCGTACATAAGCAGTATCCAGAAAAGTGTACATAGTTTGTATGTGATCAATGTATGCAACAAAATGGCATTGAAAGGCTGAATTTACAACCCAAACAAATAACCAACAAACCTACAAGTGTCTTTCAAATCAATTCTTTAGACCCAAACAACCTGCATAAACTTGTGATGGCTACTCCCACCACAACTGAAAGCCTTCCAAGGTCTTTGTTTGCTACAAGATGTCTTTGATGTCCTCTATTTTGGATGCCCTAGATTAAATGCATGTGCATGAGTGATAGAAAACATGTGCCTTGTGCATGGCCTTGTATTGTGGCCCTATGCATGCATACTCATGGAATCTAAAATCACTTGTTGGTGCAAAAGATGGGTTGAATAGAGTGTTTGGAGTATGTCAATGAAGAGACTTCCTAACTATTGATCAGATTAATAGAGAACATACCTAATGTGATGTTGTTGAGCGACAATGCAAAAGGTTATGCTCAAGAAAGAGACATTGATTTTGATGAGACCTTTGCACCCACATGTTGAATGACTACCGTTCATAGCATCTGTGCACTTGTAGCTCATCATGGTCGGAATGTACATCAGTTGGACATTAAAACTCCATTTCTGAATGGTGACTTGCATCAGGAAGTGTATGTCTTTCAGCCCTGTGGTTTTGCACAAAAAGGGCATGAAAAAAAATGTGTAGGTTGAAAAAGGAATTATATGGTTTGAAGCAAGCACCACATGCTTGGTATGAAAAGATACATGCCTACTTGATTGCACAAGGTTTTGAGAATAGTCCAACTGAGAGAACCTTATATGTTAAGCATGAAAGCAATGTGCTTCTGATCATTGTTGTCTATGTTGATGATATATGCTACTCATTAATCCTAATGAGAAGCATGTTGCTGATTTTAAGGTTGATTTGCATGCCTCATTTGAGATGTCAGATTTGGGCCATTTGCATCATTATTTAAGCATTCAATTTATGTAAGTTGATGGTGGAATAGCTCTATGTCAAACCAAATATAATGACACATCATTGCAACATTTCGGCCTTGAATATTGCAAAACTATTGCCACATCTATGGAAATAGGTTTATGGTTGAGACTTCATGATGTTGGAGATGCATTTGATATTGTTCTCTATCAACAGGATGTTGGATGCTTGATTTACTTATACATAACTGGACCTGATATTCAGTTTGCTATCTTATAGATGAGTGGGTTTATGCATTGCTCGACTATCAAGCATTGGTAGGTGTTTAAGCATATCTTTCACTACTTGAGTGGTACCTAACTACTTGGATTGCTTTATCCCAAGGGGGGATCACTACCACTAGATTTACATGCTTTTTTTTACTTTGACTAGGTTGGTTGCTATGACACTCATGTGTCCACTAGTGGTTTTTGCTTCATGCTTGGTAGCTCATGCATATCTTGGTTGAGCAAGAAACAGCCTGTTGTGGCCAATTCTAGTTATGATGTTGAGTATAGGGAACCTTTCACAGCAACTGTTGAGTGTGTGTGGCTTAGATGCCTTATAACTAATTTGGATGCTAGTCAATCTTCTACCACCACCATCTTCACTGACAATCAGAGTGCATTGGTAGTTGCAAGGACCCTGTGTTCCATGCTCACACAAAGCACATTGAGGTGCATTATCATTATGTCAGGGAGAGATTCTCTACTAGAAAAATCATTTTGGCATACGTGCCCACACATGATAACATTTGCAGATCTTTTCACAAAGGCTTTTCCTCAAGAGAAGTTTGAAGATTTTTGCAAAGCATTGGGCTTACTTCCTTTTGTGGATTGATCTCTTTCCACATAGCTTGGCACTCCCTTATACATGAGTGCCAGCTTGTTGTTCACTGCATCACTCCCAGGGGAGATTTGTTGATATATTTTGGTAGTGATGTGTGTGAACACACTTAAGACCGTCGAGGCAACTTTTTTTATGAGGTTTTTTCCCCTTGCTTGTATATATGCCTATAACACTAATGGGTTACTTATATTTTTATATTCACTTGGTAATATATTCAGTATTGTGTGCTATGCTCCAAGCTTCTTCTTCTTCCTTATGTTGTTCGCGTGCTTTCATAGACCTGGAACTCAAACAAAAGGCTTTGACCTTATGTGCTCCATATGGAAGAGTTGGAACAAGATGAAACCATATATCAAGGTTAATGAATATTGGAAATGGATGGTCAGGATTAGACAAAATGACTCTATTTGGTTTCCTATTAAGGGAATCAAAGAAGTTGAATCAGAGAACGTCCAAAGAGCAAAGAAGCTATGGAACAAAGATTTTAGTGAGTGGAAATATCTTTGGAACCTTGAGAGAGGTCATTAGATTAGATTTGAGGACATAGACCTTGTTATGAGAGTTGATTATGATGACTAGTGCCTTCTCAGACATAGAACCTGCTCTTGGGACAACTCAAAGACTTGTCTCCTTCTTGGGAATGACTTGCCCTAGTTTGAAGGGTTAAGATGGTCCAATGGTAATAAATTGGATAATTTTTTGATCATCCATAAGCACCTTGACTAGCATATCTCCCTAAACATGAGATGGTGTTAGAATTGGTCCAGCATCAAATGGAAACTTGTGTGTGGAGACCTATGGCATCCTCTCATTGAGAACAAAAAATCCATTCTTGTTTGGCAAACCCTCCATCGTGGAATCTCGACCAATGCCAAAGCTAATAAAATTTATGGGGCCCTCCATTAGTGTAAGTGTTGCATTTGGGGCAGACAATACCTTGGCCATCTCTTCTTCTCGTTCCCTAGAAGCTACCCAATAGGCAATCTCTCACAAGATTTTAAGCTTACAAAGGCAAATAAAGTGGAAACAAGCATTACTTGGAGAAACAATTGGCTGCTCTTCTGCATTGTGGAACGCTATCAAAGGGGAAGCACTCTGGAAGATATGGAAAGAAAGATGTGCGGCCAACTTTGATTCCCATCCAAAAGAGTGTTTGATTGAAAAATCCCTCAGCTTGTTAGGTAGAAGAATATGTAATTATAAAAAAACTTTGCCTTTCAGACACATAAAATGTTTGTCTTAGAAAACAACAAGATTAAAAGCCAGTGGGTTGCTCATGAGAAAGATGAAAAAAATCATTAAACTTCTCAATAACTCTCTTTGAAACATTTGTCACCCATTGAATCTTATGTTTACTATTGGATATTGATCATCATAGCTATCACACCTTCGGGCTGTCCTACCCCTACTTTGTGGGATACAAGGAATCCCAAGGGCTCTAAGCCCATTCACTATATTATTGTTCTTTTATTAATTCAAGCATGGGAGCATGGCCCTCAGCCAAACTTCCTTCAAAAAAAAGGAGGTCAAAATTCATCAAGTATTTTGATGAGGTCGATAAAGATAGTTTGTGAAAGAGGTGACGTAGAGGTAGAGAAAAGGGATGCAAGAGATAGATTGAGAAGTAACACTTGAAAGTACATGTTTGATCCTTCTTTTGTCTTATGATCTCATTCATGGTCAAGAACATACTAATTGGAGCTTTTTTTCACATCCTTCACAATGACCATCCTTTTGGAATTACACCTTGGGTGGTCCTCTATAACTGGAGGATGTATGATGGTCCTAGTGTAGTGTTTCTAGTTGATGGTTACCAATACTTCTTCTTAAAGTGGGGTTCATAGATGATCTTCTAAAAGAATGGTTGATGGCAAACGAAAGTGATTTCCTTTTTCCAATAGCCCCACAACTTAGTCACCCGATGTTCATGGTTGAGCCATTTCATCCAACTCATCCCAATCATCTTCATCCATGCCAGCATGCTTCTTTGAGATCCCATTTATTGGCTTCCATTGCCTCCTCTGAATCAACATATCTATAATTTGATTCTTCCATAGAGCAAAGCTTGTGCCATCAAATTTTCAGATCTCAAAATAGTCTTTGCCCTATAAGTTGTAGCTCCTCCTAGGAACACTCACACTAGAACCTAATCCACAAGACATATCAAAGATCTATGATGCCATGATGATAGAGAATTGAGTAGAATGATAATGGATCTAGAAGATTCCAAACACCACTAAAGCTCAAAAAAGGATGACCTAGTGTTAGATTCTGGGAAAAATCAACAGAGTCTCCCTAGAAAAATGGATTAATGAACAATAATGACCAATCAAAAAGATTATGTGAGAATATATGTGCTCATGCCATTAAGTATATCAAGGAGTAAATCGATCACTATATAGTTGAAAAAACAAAAAATCGAAGAAAATTTTGTCAGTCTTCTATGCAAAATGAGCATATGGCCAATGTGAAAAGCTCATAAAACTACAAGTACATGTAAACATGCATAGTCAATCATTGACTCCACTGCATATAATTGTTGAGATATCAAGCTCAACATGCGATGATCTAGGATGACAAGTATCACTTTTTCATTTCTCTGACATGTATAGTGGTCACACTAGTATATGTTAGGGATACTTCATTGAGCTTTACTAGATTTATCTACTGAGAGTGATGGCACATTTTTTTCTTTCTAGGTCACTCATTCGTGGACATTAGGATTTTGCTTATGTATTTTTCTTTATATATTGCACTTGTATTGTTGTTTTAGGTCATTCTTGTACATTCCTCTTATGTAGTAGTATAAGAAGAAGAAGATCATTCTTCCTTGTGTCAATCTATGTGTGTGCTCCTCTTTGATTGTGAGGGTGTGTGGGTGAGCTCTCTTCCTTATCTCCTTCCTCATGACATGGTATCAAAGCCAGTGTGGTTCTAGAGAGCTCATGGAGAACGCTGATGATGAAGAGTATGCGAGAAGGCATGGAGAAAGGGTGATTCACAAACGACCTCAAATTGCTACAAAAATTGGCATGAAGGTAGAAGGCATCAAAATATTTTTGAGATCTATTCCTTTGTGGTCACTTGTTTTTGCCACATTTCTGTTTCGAAGCCATCTCGACCTCCATTTTGAGCCCACAAGCTGGGGTCCATAGAAAAACCAAGTCAATTTGCAAAATTATAACTTGCATCTTGTTTGCAAACATTCATATATTGCAGCTGAGATTGAACTATCACATCATAGTACGACAGTGTTCAAGTAGAAGTACTGCTTGTCATGTTTTTTGCAGTGCTATGAATTGCTACAAAAATGGCTAATGCAGGTGGAATGAGTGAGCTTATGAGCGATAAGCTAGACAAGAACAACTTCCATGCTTGGAGATTTAGAATGACGAATTTCCTAATGGAAAAGGCTATTGGAAGTACATCGAAGGAGAGAACAAAAATGCTTCATAATTACCAAAGAGGAATCGAACTATAGACCAATTAAGAGAATATGAGGAATTGAATCAAGGAGCATGAAAGCTAATGTATTGGCTATCTGCTAGCATACACGATAGCATGATTGGGCAGATACAGAATGCGAAGACTCCGAAAGAGGCTTGGAACAGTTTGGTCACATTCCATGAGATCAATACAAAGGCACGGAAATTGCAACTCAAGAACATGCTACATATAATGGAGAAAAAGGCAATGTCGGTAAGTGACTACACCCTAAAAATCAAAAGCATATGTGAGTCACTTGCATCTATTGGTGTGAATGTAGATGGTGATGATAAGGTGGAAGTGTGCCTTCGTGGTTTAGGAGCTGCATATAAGCAGTTTAGAGCCTCTATATAGACCAGGAAAATATTCCGAATTTTCTTGATTTGGTATCCATGTTGATTATTGAAGAAAGGAATCTTGGTGAGGACGCAAACTCCCAAGGAAAACCTAGTTCTGAGTAGGTCTTCTACTTTGGTAGAGGAAGAGGTAGAGGTAGAGGTTTTTGAAGTGGAAGAGGAAACAGTAACCAAGACTAAGGTCAACATCAGAATCATGCAGGAGGTAGAGGATAGTTTTGAGGTAGGGGGAGACAAAGAGGCCACAAAAATTTCCAAATAAATGACTTAGGCAATGACATTAAAGGATGTTGGAATTGTGGTAAACTTGGACACTTTGAATGTGATTGCACATTGAAGAATCAAAATAAAAAGGCAGCAAAACAACTATGCATCCAGAAGTGTAGATGATTCTGAGAAGTTGTTCATGTTTCAACATCATATGATGAATACAATGCCTACTGCTATTTTGAAATCTAATGGGAATGTCTAGTATGTTGATTGAGGTGCTTCAAATCACATGAACAATCATGTAGAATAGTTTAGTAGTTTGCAAAAATTGCTAGTTCTTGGATATGTTGAAAAAGGTGATGACACATCACATCCTATCCAGCATATATGAAACATGGCATTGTCTATGGAGGATGGGAAGGTAGAACATCTTGCCGATGTGCTGCATGTTCCAAATATAACAAATAATCTAGTTTCTGTTGGACAAATGGTTGAACAAGGATTACAAGTCAGATTCCATGCTGATGGGTTATATGTAGAAGAGTACAAACAAGATAGAAGATTGATTGCCAAAGGAAACAAAGTGGGTAGAATGTTCACCTTAAATGTGAAAATTCTTGAAATGAATACAACCATGTTTGCAAAAGGTGAAGGATTTATTGCTGATATAGAGATCTGGCACAAACAAATTGGACATGCAAACTTGCACAGCCTGAAATCGATGCAATCAAAGGAGATTCTCAATGAATTGTTGGAGTTAGATGTCTGCAGAAGCACGCGAACAGCACAAGGAAGAAGAAGAAGCTTGGAGCACAACACACAATACTGAATGTATTACCACAAGAATATACAAAGATAAGTAGCTCATTAGGTCAATAGGTCTATATACACACCAGGGAAAAAACCATATAATGCCTTCTTTAATTTACACACCTGGTTTTCATACCCTTTTCAAACAAAGCCACGAGGCTGAAAAACATACTTCTTAATGCAAGTCACCATTTAGAAATGTAGTTTTAATGTCCAACTAATGTACATTCCAACCATGGTGGGCTGTAAGTGCACAAACGCTATGAACAATAGTCATACGGCATATAGGTGCAAAGGTCTCATCAAAATCAATGCCTCTTTCCTATGCATAACCCTTTACAACAAGCCTAGCCTTATATAAGTCAACTGTTCCATCAGGTTTACGCTTCAGCTTGTATACCCACTTAGTGGCAATGGCCTTCTTGCGAGGAGGCAAGTCACATAAAGACCAGGTACAATTCTTCATGATAGCATCATATTCAGATTTCATTGCAGCCATCCAATGTTCAAAATTTTGTGCTTCATCAAACAAAACAGGCTCAGTCTCATCACAAAGATTAGATGCAGCCACAACATAGCAATATGATGCAAAAGAAGCACTATGAGATCGTCAACGAGTGTGATATGATAGAGGTGCATCTAATTTACTATCACGCAAGTCTGCACCAGCCATTTTGGCATAGTTTTTGTTTGCTCAATATCAGCTCTCTCATCAACAAGTGCATCATGTAAGTCTGCATCAAAAATCAAATGATCAGACATCATCACATGAAACTTGCAAAGGCTAAGAAGTTGTCTCATTAGGACTAGCACTAGACTACCCACCTATAAAAAGAGGCAGCAAAGTATCATACATCTCTTTGGAGCTAACTGATGTCTCCTTCATAGATGAAAGTAAGAGTTGAATAGCATCCTCCACAAAAACAACATCACGGCTAACCAAAATGCATTCATTTTGTGGATGATACAGATGATATCCTTTGCTTTTAGAACTTTACCCAACAAAAGTACATTTTACTGCTTTATCATCCAATTTTCTTTGATGTTTAGGCACTAATGCATATGCCAAAAAATCAAAAACACATAGATGAGCAACAGATGGCTTGCGACCATGCCAAGCCTCATATGGAGTGATAGACTGTAGCACTTTAGTGGGACACCTGTTAAGTACATATGCTGCACACATAACAACCTCAAGCCACAAACTATGTGCTAAAGCCTAACTCTTGACCATACACCTCGCCATCTCCATGAGTGACATGTTCTTCTATTCAGCAACTCCATTCTGTTGAGGTGTATATGGCACTGTACACTGGTGTTTTATCCCATGTTCAGCCAGAAATGCATTAAAGTCAGAAGACATATATTCCCCCCTTGATCAGAATAGATTGTGCCCATTTTACATGCTGACAGATTTTCAACCAAAACCAAAAATTGTTTGAAGCACATAAACACTTCCGACTTTGCCTTCAATGGATATACCCATGCATGCCTAGAAAAATCATCGTTGAAAGTCACAAACTAAAGAAAATTTCTAAAAGAGGGTGTCTGCATAGGATCACAGACATCATTGTGAACAAGCTGCAATTTTTGAGTAGCTCGAACTAAACCATCTTTTGGAAATGAGGAATGCTGCATTTTGCCCAAAATACAGCCTTCACATACATGTTTACTAGGTGCCTCAAGTTTGGGCAAAGAGGACACCATTTCAGATTTCTACAGGCGTAGCAAACTAGCAAAATTCAGATGACCAAAACGTGCATGCCAAACATGGACACTAATAGACTGGAAAGACTGAGAGAACCAAGAATACCAAGTGGTAGAGATGACTTTCATCTACCTAGACCACGTGAGCATCCAAGAATATCGAGACCTACCCAATTAGTTAAGTCGATGAAAAATTACTTTGATAGCACAGGAGATCCTTATGACCATGTTGTGGAGTTTAAGCAAGTGTTGCGAGCGGCGCGGGTAGAAGACATGTTCATGCAACACAATGCATTTGGACTCACACTGAAGAACATAGCCTTAACCTGGTTCCAACCATTGCAACAAAGGCAATTTAGAGACATCCATCACTTGTTAGAATCCTTTATCACTGAATTCTCTAAAAGTGGAATTAGGCATAACACTTCCTCATTGATCCACAGCTTCAAAAACACCCACCAAGAGACAGTCAGACTTGCAGGATGTAGGTGTAGACAGTATATTGAGAGATGCCCAATGCCAGAACTTCCCTCATAGGCCAAGCAAGTGTCTTTGTTTTTGGATGGATTGTTGAGCTCTAAACTATGATCCTATGTGTATTTGAAGGGAACCCAGAACCCTAGAGCAATGTGTAAGAATTTGTATAGACATTGAGGATAATTTAGGAGATGAATTGGAATTTTCTAAAGTCTACAAAGACTCGAACAACTCCTCTCAATCATCCTCAAAACTTTCTAGCTTGACTGAAGACCTAGCTGAAAAAGTGGCCCAGAAACTAGGAGTTTCGAGCAAGCAAATGCCCAAGGTAACATCCATAAAATGATGATATACCAATAGCAGTGATCACATGACAAATGTGTGCCCCAATGTAACACAACCGCAAGCCAACCCTAGTGGTGAATAGTGCACAATTGAGAGATGGTACATGAATCACACAACACAAGATTGTCCATACAACAAACAAGTAGTGCGCAGAACTACCCTCAAGTATACCCCCAACCAGGTAGGTACCAAGGTCAGTACAATGTGCAGCCTCATTACTATAGGCCCCCACATAACTACCCCTATCAGACTCAATAGAGACCACAACCAGTTTTAGCTCAACAGGCACCTCCTCCAGCCAATGTAATTCTAGTCAAATATGTTGTTGTAGAAGAGAACCTCAGTAGGGCTTTAGTCCCTTCTTCACCCCTTATCAATGAAAGTGATCCTAATTCAAACAGTTTTGACTCCACCGATGTAGATAGTCCACCTGCATACTACATTGAATTGCCAGAACACTTGGAAACATATCAATATGATAGTCCACCGTTGGAACCCCATTGGGACCCTGACTACGCAAATGTAATGTATACCAACACTAACCCACGGCCCTAGTTAAGATAGGCAAGACCACAGGGCCCTAAAGCACCATGCTTTAGGTGCCAAGGAGATCATTTCATAAAGGATTGCCCACATCCTCCGATAGCAAGACAATCACAATATTATAACATTCAAGGGTTTTGTGTAGAGTGTGGTAAAGAGCATATCATAAGAGATTTCCCTAAGAACCCTACTAATGCCTCAAAAGTGATGCCCATTAATGTGATAGGTATTGTGCACACATCAGATGGATCCACACCTACGTATGTACCTATCCAAGCTATAACAAGAGCCCAAGCACTATTACAAAACCAACAACCTAATCCTGATAAAGTAGCAAAAACTAGTGAAGTTGGAGAGTCAAGTGGTAGAAAGAATAAAACTTGGAAGGATTCACGAGAAAGGATCAAGAGAAAGTGGAGGAATTGTAAATGAAACTAGAGCCAAAATCTTAGAATTAACTTCGCAAGAATCGAACCAGGAAAGGTCTAACCAGAAAGCAGGATCAGTTCTAGCTAAACCCATACCTGAAAACCTAGACATGATGTTTCGAGCAAACTACACAAGGTTAAGAGAAGGACCCCAAGTAGCTGAATTGAGTAAGAACTATCCAAGGGCTAACTTAGAAATTGAGAGAACTAAGCTTTGCATGAAGATGCCCCAAACCATGTTTGAAGCCTCTCAATATATCAATTAGAGTAATATAGCAAAACCAGAGTGACACTTTCAAGGGCTATTAGAGAGGCTAGAATGCTTGATCGTTGGCAACGAGAAGAAGAATTTGTAGAAGAGTCCTACTGTTCGAGAGACACAAGAAGGTAATGCACCATCCCTGTCTCAAGTGCCAAATACTAAGGGCGAAGAAAATCTTTCTTCCATACATAAGTACTTGCAAGGATTCCTAAGAGAACCCCAAGAAGAGAAGTGGAGATGAGAGCAAGAAACGCATCCCCCTATCAAAGAGATAGATGACTTGTAGGAACAATTCCCCCAAGCATACCCTCCATATATGATGATGTAGAGGAAGAACAGATTAGTGAACAAACAGATTTTGAATCTAACTCCTTACAAGAATTACCCTAATTCATAGGCCCATGGGAAGCTAAGTCTATCAGTATGAGAGCACCCACCATAATAGTGAGAAATGAAGAATCAATAATCCCTAGGAATACTGATATGATAAAGAACAACAAAGTGCAGTGTCATCTTACCCTAGAAGAATTGTTAAAAATTAAGCCAAAGTTGTGGAAGCATGTAGCAAACCAACTCCCAAAGGCAACTACCACCCACTCTCAGGTAGGTTTACATAAGAAGGTGCCAAAAATACATGTGGAAAGAGTTGGAGACATGAGCGAGGGAGAGGAAGGTAATACCTATCTTCCAATAACCCATCAATGCTACACCAGATTCAGGTGCGGGAGTAGCCATCGATACCACTGCTTTATGGAAACATTGGGGTAAGCCAACATTAAGACCCACCAAATGCTGACGGACATATTGAAAAGCTATTAGGCTTACTAGAAGGGATATCTCCCAGTACTTGTGGTGTAGAATTTGAGCACACTTTCACCATTTGTGATTTTTGGAAAAATCATGCTTACGAGATGATTTTAGGACAACCATTCATGCGCCAGTTGCAAATTGTACAAGATCAGGGAACTAATTCTTTGTACTTGCAACATTTAGGAGTAACCACCAAAGTTAATGTCAAGGATGATTCCCATTGAAATGTACCCCCAATACAGTGGAATACAATCCATAGGACAATAGAAGAAACAGAGTCAATGCATTTGTTAGAATCAGACCCTTCATGGTTGCACAAGGATACTTATCTATGGATGTGTAAGGTAGCCAAACAAGAGGAAGAACTATTAGAAGCCAGAACTTTAGGTTCCGAACGACATCCATGAACCCTTCAAGATCTTGCTTATGCACCTATAGTGTTTCGAGACGAGGAATTTGAGCCTTGTGGTTGGGCAAAGATCTTAGCCATGATGGATATAGTTGTAAAAAAAGAACAATGGACCCCTCATTGTGATGAGGATGGATATGACATTTCAATTTTTGTGATAGAACCCCTAGAGGAAGAGCCTATCCTAGAAGAATGCATGGATGTGGATCAAGAACCAGACGAGACTAGTGATGAGGATTTAGAATCCATTATCATGGAACCCATCTGCTCGACAGAAGAGGAATATCTTTACTTTGTAGAAGCCAATACCCCTGAGATGGACAAGGGAAATCAAACCAAACAACCCAAGTTGCTCACAAAAGATATAGAAAATAAGCACAAGAAGAGAAAGGAATCACCTAAGACAGAAGAAGAACCACTCATGGAAGCACCAGAGAACTTTAAAAAGTATGAAATAGAAGATAGAAGAATCATGGTACGGATGCCTAAACAAGAAGCAAGCATTGGAGAGGCATATGATAATAGAGAGAAAACCAAAAAGATAGTGCTTACGATAGAAGATGGAGAAGAAAAATGCACATACATAGGGCATGATTTAACAATGGAAGAAGAAGAAGAGTTAATTCCCTATTACGAGAGTATATAGATGTGTTTTCTTGGAGTTACAAAGATTTAAAAGGACTTGACTCAGATATATGCTCTTATAGGATTCCTATGACCCTAGAGGCCAAGCCTTCCAAGCAAAAACCATACACGTATAATGATAATTATGCAGCCAAGATTAAAGAGGAGATAAATCGCTTGATAGAAGCAGGATTTATTTATGAAATTGAGCATACTGAATGGGTATCCCCCATTGTGGTTGTACCAAAGAAAAATGGAAAATTGCATGTGTGTATTAACCTTAAGAAAGTTAATGCCGCCACAGTTAGAGATAGTTATCCCCTTCCCATCACGTAGCATTTATTGGAAAGAGTTGTGGGCAAGTAAGTTTATAACTTCCTTGATGGATTCTCATGTTATAATCATGTAGCCATTGCTCTTGAAGATCAACACAAGATAGTCTTTGCCATAGAGTGGGGCATATTTGCATTTCGTGTAATGCCAATTGGGCTAACAAATGCACCTTCCACTTTCCAACGGGTAATGTGTCATGTTAACAAGGAATTCTTAAGGAAGAATTTGGAATTTTATGTGGAGGACATATGCGCTCATTCTAACTAGAGGCAGTCCCACATCCTTGAATTAAAGCAAGTATTTGACAAATGTCGAGAATATCATGTCTGTCTGAACTCAAAAAAGTGCATTTTCATGGTTAGGCAAGGCAAGATTCTAGGACACATTGTGTCAAAGAATGGCATATCTACGGATGAAGAGAAAGTGCAGGTGATTGCATATCTACCTAGGCCAAAAAATATGAAAGAGGTACAGGCTTTCATGGGACATTGTGGTTATTATCGATGATTTATACACATGTATGCGATCATAGCAAAGCTTTTGTACTCTCTTTTGACCAAGTTTGAATGGACAAATGAATGTGAGAAATCATTCAATGAACTTAAACGACGTTTTTGTTTAGCACCTATATTAACGACCCCAAATTGGAGTAAGCCATTCCATGTACATGTGGATGCATCCAACTATGCCATAGGATGTGTGTTGGCACAACTGATGAATGAAGGTAATATGGATCTTCCCATAGCTTATGCAAGTAGACAACTAAATGCAGCGGAACAAAATTACACCATGATAGAGTGTGAAGGATTAGAAATGATTTATGCAGTAAAGAAATTTAGGCATTACTTATTGGTGAATAAGTTCAAGTTCTTCACGGATCATCAAGCATTGCTATACTTAGTCAATAAGCCTTGTAGCACTGAAAGATTGATTTGATGGTTTGTATTACTAATGGAATATGACTTTCAAGTAGTAGTTCAAAAGGGAAAGACCCACCTTAGAGTAGACCACCTTTCAAGGTTAAATACGGGAGAAGCTCCTCAAGGAATAGCAGATGAACTACCAAATGCATACATGTTTAATCTTAACATAGTCCCTAAATGGGCCAAACCTATTGTCCCTATTCTCACACTTGGACCCAATAATCCTAGGATTAGGATCAGAGAAGGAAAGATTACCAAGTCACAAAGATACCAGATACTAGCAGGAAGCATATATAAACAAGACAATCAAAAAATTCTTACTTGTTGTGTAGACGAATCAGAATACAAGAATTGGTTGCAATTAGCACATGTAGGTGCACTTAAGCAACATCATTTGAAACATTGAACATTGCAAACTCTGCATAGACTAGGAGTATATTGGCCTTCTATGGAAGCATATATCTATAAACTATGTAAAGAATGCCAAGATTTTTGTGCAAGATCACCTGTGGAACATGCCACTTTGTATCATGTGTCTCTCACACCAGAATGGAGTGAACCAATGGTGACATACTTGAGGATGAAAACATTCCCTCAAGGAATGACTTTAGCAAAACAATGAAGTCTAGAGCAAGAAGCTCAAGACTACACACTTATTGGTGATAACTTGTACAAACGAGGAAGAGAAGGATACCTAAGACAGTGTGTTTATGAGAGTGATTATTTGAGCATATTAGAGACTGCACACCAAGGTGTTGCAAGAGGTCATTTTGGCCCCGATAGGATAATCAAAGCCATATTATTCGTAGGATTATTTGAACATATTAGAGACTGCACACCAAGGTGTTGCAAGAGGTCATTTTAGCCCCAATAGGATAATCAAAGCCATATTACTCTTCACCTGGATGCACATACCTATGTTAAGAGATGTGATGTGTGCCAAAGAACTCACTTTCCTAATCGTAGAGATGAAATGCCACTGAAACCCATGATGGGAGGACGTGCATTCTCTAAGTGGGGTATAGACTTTGTAGGACCCATTAACCCCCCTGTAAAAGGTATGCATGCTGAATACATCATAGTAGCAACAGATTATCTTACCAAATGGGTAGAAGCTAAGGCTACCAAAAAGAATGATGCACACATGATGACAAAATTCTTATTTGAAAATGTCTTTACAAGGTATGGCTTACCTATAGAACTAGTGAGCAATCGAGGAACTCACTTTCTAAACCAAGTCATTGAATATTTGTTACAGGATTTTATGGTGATTCACAAGAAATCCACACCATATCATCCTCAGGCCAATGGTCAGGCAGAAAGTACTAACAAGATCGTTTGTGATGTGTTGATGAAACTCGTGAACAACAAATGTTCATATTGGGACAACATCACAATGTTTGGACATATCAAGTGGCCTACAAGACCGTACTCAATGCAGCTCCCTTTTAGATGGTTTTTGGTCAAAACTTTGTGCTCCCTTTGGACTTTTTGATACCCACCCTTAAGGTTGCACAAGAACATCAGTGGACCGGCCATGAATTATCATCAAGGATACTGGACTTTGAACGATTAGGAGAAACCAGGCTGAAAGTAGCAGCAGGCATATATGCAGCCAAGAAGTGAAAGAAAGCCTATTTTGATGCACATGTGAAAGATAAAGGCTTAAATGAAGGTGACTTCATCCTAGTGTACATGTTGAAAGAACACACACAGAAACTAGAGAAATGTGGTTATGGACCTATGATTATCAACAAACTTTCGACAGTGGAGCAGTACAATTAGCCACTCTATAAGGAGAGATCATGCCTAATTACATTAGTGGCTATAGATTCAAGCTTTATCAAGAACCTCTTACAAAGGATATGCTTAGACGACTCACATTGGCAAAGAAGCGTAAGGAGGACAAAAAGAGAATACACGAGGAAGCTCAGACAGAAGCTCTAGAATGCATTAAATGCATGAAACTAAGAAGACTAGCATTAGGAAGGAAACATGGTAACCATCTTGAAGAAACAGTGAGATACCCCATGGTCATGTGTCAAACAAAGCCAACTGCTCATCCGAGCATAGTGGATAGGAGACCATTCATTACAATCATGCTAGAACAAGGCAACACCTTCCATGAGCTTAGGGCTTTAATTGATTCAGGTGTTGCGACTAGTGCAATTAGGTGGTCCCACTGTAAGGACTCAAGACTAGAAATGCGACCAATTGAGGCATACCTCATAGGGCTAGGAGGCATGGAAACCCCTTGCATGGGTGAGGTGGACCTTCCTATCCTCATACACGAGATGACCATGACTCTGAAACTCCTAGTGTGCCATGACGATGACCTGATAGAACCCTTAATCCTTGGCCAAGATTGGTGATACCCCACCCGAATCACCTACAGTAGGAACTACAATCATCATCGACTCCCCACCACAACAAGCAACCTCCATGCGGGCAACCACCATCGAAATCACCTCCACTTCCACCGAAACTCTTCATTCTCTTGTAGATCCAACTTCCCGATACATGCCATGTCACCTCCAGTATCCTCATTTATAGTAAGTGCTACAGCAGAACCCATAACACCTCTACCTTTACCCCTAATACCTCAAACCTTATTCCCTCGAGTCCAATTACCCCATCCTTTCCTTCATTTCTCCTTCTTGTAAGACCTCTTTCCCCCTTCCCTCAATTGATGACCTCATCCGTATCCCCTCCCCATCTGACTATGTCACCTCTACCTTCTCCTCTACATCAATCCATCCTCGAAAGTCAATAGGTCATATATTCCTCCTCCTTTGTAAATCTCGTGTTCACACCCACTAAAGCACCCACTGTCACACCACTATTCATTGTTAGTAGACTAGATGCCACATCCAATGACATGGATATTTTCACCACCTACAGCACCACCACTCACATCCACCATTTCACCACAACATCTCGACACATCACAATTTTCTATGGTCACCACTGCATTCACTCTCCCATTCCCTTTTCCCCTTCCCCCTGCATCAACAACCACACTAGCATCATCTTCACACACCACACCATTGTTATTATCACCCACTATTGACACTGCATTTCTTCAAATGTTTGCATGCATGGCTCAAGCCAGAGACGAATTTGCCTCTCTCAGAAACTACTAGGCATTGCAACAGACTACCACACATCTGCAAGCATAATTAAATTCTTTGACCATCAAGGATGCTTCCCTAAATGCACGGAATCGGGAACTATGTCAGGCTTACCACTCCTTGGACTTAGAATCAGAACAAAAGACTAAAGAAGCCCTCACAGATGTCGAGAATCTTCTACATGCCCAAATAGTATGGAACGCCATGCTAACACAAAATATGGGACTATTAAGACACCATCTCATAGCTGCCAAAGAAGAGAACCAAAGGCTATAAGAACAAAATCGTGAGAACTTCAAAGCTGCGATGGATAGACCTAATGCACCATTAAGTCCTAGCATATTCAAAGTGGTTCCCTCTGAGACCATGCAAGTACTATTGGATGATCATGCACAATTACTCGACGATTAGGATAGGATCAATGAAGAATATCAGAAGCTCTAGACCAATCACAAAGCCTTACTGCTACATGAACCTACAGAGCCACAAAATGTCCTCAAATCACACCCCCAGAAATCTTAGACGAACTCACTATTTTACGAGTGCATGTCATTGACCTCCAAGCTCAGATTGCAGCTCAATCAGAGCCTATGAGGCCCAACTCCTCACCAAAGATCCCTGTTGATGAAGAAACCATTTCAATTCCAGTGGAGGACACATACGAAGAAGCATATGAACCACAACTAGTACCCGACGGACATGTCACGACAGAAGGACAAGATACACTTGAGCTTCCTACTCATGCATGGATCGAATCAGTTGAAGAAATAGGTAAGACTCACTCCGCACGTGTAGAAGCGCAGCTACATGCTATGGCCCTAATCGAGGAACGCATTTTACAATTGCCCTATTTTGCTCAGTTGGCATCCCACAAGTATATCTCCATTAATGAGCTTCGATACAAACCCTACTTCTTGTGGCTGGCAGAATACCAATTAGCTATTGAAAAGGAAATGGGGAAGAAGCCGACTCACACCACTCAATTTGAGCCCGAGGACCTACCCCCTGAAGCACAAAAAGGAAAAATCTTTCAACCAAACTGGCGCAAGGAACTCCTTCAGGAATACCTCGAAATGATGCATACCTAGACAAAAGCACCACTACACCTAAAGTACAATCCATGTTGGGGCCTAGTACCACGACACCGCTCCTAGACTACCTTTTCCATTAAAGTTCAACATAATAATCACTACCAAGACTGGCTAAACTATCCTTACTTCACTCCACCCTACGGGCCTCCTACTATAGGATACATGATGGCCACCATCTGCCACTGGCTCCCCTGATTACAGTGCATGGATGATGTTGCAACACATATGACTGTTAAGATCTTTGATATGATGCAAACAATTTTTAACATCTTTCACCGCATCAAAGCACCACATGTCAATACCCCCAGCTTTGAGCATGGCAACCAAGACCTAGCATATGATATGAGCACCACACCATCACTCTGGGTATGCCACGCATGGCAGTGCCACATCAAGTATTTACCTACATGTTACAAGATGACTTTTGAAGAAATGTTCACGATGGGATTTTGAGAATACCATTCAGAAGTTTTTATCAATCTACCTACCCATCTCTTTCAGTTGTTCGCTTGCAAGCAACTCGTATATTTGACCCACTAGAGGCTTCTGCCTCCTGATAGACCTCAGGTTATAGATTGGGAAAAATTAGAAGCTGATCTTGCATGAGGAATTCACATTGTTGAGCACACCCTCGCACAGGACCTCTTGCAAAACTACATTATGCAGACCCCACAACAAGGATCTATCGGGGACAACACACGCGAGAGGGAGGGGGGTGTTGGCAGCAACCAAAGGCATCGACACAGAGAAAGTATGTAAAGACAGTACTACAAAGAGTTGGGGGGCCAAACATTCATTTTTTCCAAAGAAATATACTTGATATTACCTTTTCAAACCCGCAAATAGTGATTTTCATCACTTTTGTAACATATGTATCATAAACACCCACTTTTGTATTTATTAGCTCCATTTTGTGCAAGCCAAAGAGTCTTAGAGCTTGAGGAGCTTAGGTAGAATGATCCTACCAATTTTGGTTATTTTTAGATCTCATTTAGACCTCCAAATGACCCCTAAAACCTATTTTTTAACTATGCCAAACACTATGCTAGATGTGAAACCGGTCAAAACTAGTCTAGAATCTATAAAAAGAGCTAGAGAGCTCATTTTTGAGGTTAGCTTGTGTTAGCTTATATGAGATGAGAAGAGCTTAGAGCTAGTTTGAGCTTGTAATAGTGTTCTTGAGCAATAGAGTTTACCTTCTACCTTCCATTGTGTCTCACTTGTCTCTTTCTTGTGTGTGTATGTGTGTGTGCATTTTCATGCTTCTCACCTTCACTTTCATACTTCATGCATTCACAATCTTCATTTCACTCCTATCTCTTCCGCAGATTGACATTAAGGAGGTGGAGCTTCTTATTGTGGTACTTACCATTGTGTTAAAGCAACACTGATTGTGAGACAATTTCTATGCCATTGGATGAGAATTTGAAGTTGGATACTACATCAGGTGAAGCACTAGAAAATGCTACTATGTATAGGAAAATTATGGGAAGTTTGATATATCTCACAATTACAAGGCCTGATCTATGCTACAGTGTTGGACTTGAAAGTCAATTTATGTAGGTTCCCAGGAAGCCACATTTAGATGTTGTAAGGTGCACTCTACATTATGTGAGCACTACTTTGGATTGTTTATTGTTTTATGAAGCTGGTGTAGATTTGCAGGTTCATGGATATACTGATGCAAAATGGGCTAGTAGTATTCCACCTAGAAGATCTACTAGTGGCTTTCTATTCTCACTTGGGAGTGTAGCTATTACATGGAGCAACAAGAAGCAACCCACTATTGCTTTGTCAAGTACAGAGCTTGATTATAGAGGTGTTGCAATGGACGCATGCAAAGAATCATGGTTAGAGATGCTACTTGCAGATTTAGGTGTGGAAGTGCAAAAGCTGATCATCATCTATTGTGATAATCTTAGCAGCACTCAGTTAGCACAAAATCCTATTTTTTCATGCTAGAACAAAGCATCAAGGTACATTATCACTCCATCAGAGAGAGGTATTAGCAGGTGATATTGATCTTGTTTATGTGAGGACAGATGAGAAGGTTGTTGATATTTTCACTAAAGCACTTGAAGCAGAGAAGCTGAAGAAGTTTCGGAAGATGCTTGGATTAGAGGACATGACATTGAGCTTGAGGGGGAGTGTTTAGATATCAAGCTCAACATGTGATGATCCAAGATGACACGTATCACTTTTTCATTTCTATGACATGTATAGTGGCCATGTCGGTATATGTCAAGGATACTTCATTGAGCTTTACTAGATTTATCTATTGAGAGTGATGTCACATTTGTTTCTTGTGAGCGCACTCATTTGCGGAAATTAGGATTCTCCTTATGTATTATTAAATATACTTGTTGTATTGTTGTTTTAGGTCATTCTTGTACATTCATCTTATGTAGTAGTAGAAGAAGAAGAAGATCATTCTTCCTTGCCTCAATCTATGTGTGTGCTCCTCTTTGATTGTGAGTGTGTGTGTGTGTGTGTGTGATATCTCTTCCTTATCTCCTTCCTCGTGACAATAATCAGTTAACCGAAAGAAGCCAACTAGGCTTATCAAGCACCTATGAAAAACTATCATACATCTCCTATGGCAAGGTTGGGTAACTCTTCCACTTGCATTATCAAAGAGACCCCGACATCAGGGTGTCTTCCAATTAATAAAACCTCACCATAGCCCTCTTTATCAATGTCAAAGGCTTTATGCAAATACATAACCACGATATCAATGACCACATGGATGTACATAACTGATATCCATGGAAGGGTACATAGTGTGTATGTGCTCAATATATGCAATAAAATGGCACTAAAAAGGTTGAATTCATAGCACAAAGACTAGCCAACAACACCTCCAAGTGTCTTTCAACTCTCTTCTTTAGGCTAGAAAATCTGCATAAACTTACGATGGCTACTCCCACCACAATTAGAAACCTATCAAACCTATAGATTTACTTGTGTGGATGAAAAAATGCCCCAATGTTAATATTCCTTGTTAGCTAAGTACAAAGAGCACTCTTCTTGATATTATTGAAGCTTTATAAAGAGAACTATCCATGAAAGTACTCCAAAATGGCTCCAAGAATCACCACAAAAATGCTTCAAAGCAGGCTTTGAAAGCAAACAATGAATCTTTGGGGGCCCAAAACATGCTCAAGGTAATGTGAACTTTAGTATTTCCCCTTCTTCAAACACCACAAGAGTGTAGCTTAGTGGCAAGAGATTGTTGATTAAGCAAACTCTACGGAAACATTATTAGGATGGGTGACCTCCCGGGAAGTACCGGGAACCTTCATCTTCCTTGATTGTTGAGGTCCTCCCTTATGTGTAGCCAGTGGTGCCAATGGTGACTTTGGTGACTCAAATGACAAGGTATGCCAAGGTCTATGTCTTGGTCTCTCCCCTTTGATTTCAATGGATACACCCATGCATGCCTAGAAAAATCATCAACAAAATTCACAAAGTAAAGGTAGCTCCCAAAAGAAGATGTCTGCATAGGACCACAAACATCACTATGAACAAGCTACAATTTTTGAGCATTTGAACTAAAACATCTTTAGGGAAGGAAGAATGCTAAATTTTGCCCAAAATATAGCTTTCACATACATGTTTACAAGGTGCCTCAAGTTTGGGCAAAGAGGACACCATTTTAGATTTATGCATGCATAGCAAACTAGCATAATTCAGATGACCTAAGTGTACATGCCAAAGTTTTGCATCTAAGATAGCATAAGAATATTGAATTGCACATGTTGAATCATTCATAGATTTTTCATAGTCTACGAGCTTATACATCCCATCACATAAAATGCCAAAACCAATAATAACATCATCATTTGAGAGATCATGAAATGTACATCTGTCGTCAACAAATTTGACAACCAAGACAATCTTGCGTAATGCTGAAACTCACAACAAATTTTTCTTGATCCCCGGTACATACAAAGCATTTGACAATGTGAAAGAACTACCATCAGCAGTAGTCAAAGTGATCTTACAACCTCCCATTACAGGATAAGAGGAGTTGTTAGCGCATGTGACAATATTCCCTATAGGGAAGGCTCGAGTGAATTGAAGAATTTGGACAACTCTTTATGATGATCATTTACCTTTATAGTATTTGCAAAACTATTTTTGTTTTTCTGTTTTCTTCTCATGTTTGTCTTCCTTCTTCGAATATGCAGCATTGGAATATTTTTGCTTATTTGTAGATAAGCTCTATTTACCCTTTCCCTTCTAACTAGCTAAGAAAACTTGATCTGGAACACGTATAATGGACTTGTTCTACCTAGATTGATCTTCTTGCAACAAAATAGAGACTAACTCCTCAAATATTAAGTCATTTGGATTGCCTTTTGTCATCAATCAAAGAGTGGAAGCAAAACTTTGATATGAATCTAGAAGACCATTAAGAATAGTCTTCACTAGTGAACTATCTCTCAAGACTTCATCAGCAAAAATCAACTGTTCCTTTAAATCTTTGATCTTTGTCAAAAAATTGTCCATGGAATCTCTCTTAAACCTGTAGCAGAGTTCAAGATACTTGTATTGGCAAATCGAAACCTATATATATGTTTGGAACAAAAGGGCAAATTTGCCTACATAGGCACTCTAAGAGTGCATTCAGAGGTTGAAATGAGCTCAATTCCCATGCGATTTTGAGACTATGACAGGATGGGTGTTGACAATGCTCTAAATGATGTGGTGACCTGCTCCAATACCGATTGTTGGAGTTTGAGGTATGTGGAAGCATGAAAACAGCACAAGGCAAAGGAGAAGAAGCTTGGAGCATAACACAACACTGGATGAAGTACCAAGTGAATGAGCAAAGATAAATGACCCGTTATGGTTATGGGCATATATACAAGTCGGGGGGGGGGGGGGGGGGGGGAGGGGGACCTCCTAAAGAGGGAAAAAAGTGCCGTAGTCGTCCTAGGAATGTTCATACACATCACTACGAAAATATATCAACAAAAATGGGTAAAATCAAAACTAAATTTGAAGAGTTTTGAAGGATTTTTGGGCTTTAACATAGTCGTTTAACACTTGCAAATGCCTCTTGTTGAAGAGTTAGAAGACATGGTAGCTAAGAAAATTAGAGCTCAACAACCATTATGCAATATAGGTTACCATGGACCTTCCCAACATACAAAATCACTACATAGATGTTATGAATGTGAAGATGATGATCCCACCTTAGGCATGCACTCTTGAAGAGCACCACCACCTACAAATTTTTTACTTTTATATGTGACCTCTCAAATATATTTAAGATATTTTCCTTAACTATGTAGCACTTTTTAAATCCCCTAAAATGGAGGTTTTTAGCTCAAGATATTATAAAAACACCAACATACTATCATGTTAAAGTGATTTTCAACTTGAAAATGTCTCTCTATATTTTGGATTTTTGGTGCATGATAATTTTAAATCTACATCAGAGATCTTCTATAAAGTTGTAGAATTCATTCTCAACTATGCATGGCTCTTCAAATCTCTTTAATTCAATATTCCTTACACCTTAGACTTCACCAAGCTCTAATACTATTCTTGGGTGTGACAGAGATTGAGGAAGGATCTACGAATGCACACACAACAACTAAAAAGGAGATTAACACAAAAAGAGATAAGATTTTTGGAATATCTCTCTCTTGATAATAATCAACAATAATCAATGTGAGAATAAGTGAGGTGAAAGTTATAAGTGAATCTCTAAGCACTATGTACCACCACATATATGTGGTTCTATGGGGGGAAAAAACCTCTAGCAAGCTCTAGTGTAAAAGTGTCTGTGTAGGGAAATGATTCACATCAGGAGACATAAGTATAACAACAAGTATAGATTACCATGACTCTGTTGATGCATCCTATAAGATTAGGATTTATATTGGGATAGGGGATATAATATGGAGTACTCCAATGTCATGCACACATATGTTAGGTCTCTTGTAAGGAAATACAAGGATCCTCCACAAGAGGACCCTATTATGAATGTAATGGTTATCAATTCACCAAAGAATGCCTTCATCCTCAATCTTATACTTCAATGTTGTGAGTGGAAATAGAAATATTCTCACATTTTGCAAGGAGCATCTCTTCAAAGATTGTCCAAAGAATTTCTCCAATTATAGCAATACCATTCAAATCAACATTATAAATCATAGGAGCATAAAAAATCCAAATATGACACATATGTTGATGATTCGTATAGAGACTAAACCTCAATCCAAGCATAGAGAAGTACAAATAGAGAATGAAGAGAATAGTCCCCCATATGAAAATGAAGATGATTCCACAACACTAGTGGTAGAGAAAAGTATAGAGAAGGAGAAGACAAAATGAAAGTGAGAGAAAAACATTAATGAATTTATGGACACATTACAATAGGAAAATAATAAAAATGAAATGCTTCTTCTCCAAAAACATGATCAATTGTTTACAAATGAAGCAGTATAGACATGCTTAAATTAGGATAGAAACACATAACTAGACAGGATTGGCTCTAGAAAATCTTGTTCTTGAAGATCTTCAAATGATCTTCAAACTATATAAGGAAAGAGTGGCCACATGACCTAGACTTCATAGAAACAAGAGATATAGACGTAATCTAGATAATAATAACATAGAAATATCTTCTTTCATTGATTGGTTATATACTCACATGCAACGAGCCAATGCAAATAATGAGCCAATCTCAGATGAGCAGAGAGAGTTAATGATAGGGTGTGAAAGAAAGGTAATGTTTTTCTACTAATATCCCATTATTGCATATATATTTTGATTTGTTTCTCTTCTAATAATTTATTTATTATTACAAGACCATATCTACACAAATATGTGGGCTTATGGACAACATATCATAATCATTCTAGCATTGTTGCTTCCTTCAAACAATTTTCATGTATTCAAAAGATACGAACCTTATAGACAATGAATTTGGTTACGTAGAGACCATTGTTGGCATCTATGAAAGATCATTCATATCTTCAAATAGGTAAGCAAAATTTATATTTTTCATAATAAATTCTACTATAATTTTAAGCACGTAATAATGAAGTTTTGTTTTTAATATTTTGATAGGTTATTTTGAAGTTTGATTGGTTTTGAGCCGAGTATAAAGGTAATAATTCCACATTGAGAAGAAAATTATCTGAGCTTTGGGCAATTGATTCTTTGAAGATAATGAAATTTACAAAAGAACCATATATCCTTTCTATGCATATTGAACAAACATTTTTTCACAAAAACCCTAATGCTCATCCTTGGTGGCAAGTCATTCTTGTTCAACCTAGAGGTCGATCATTGTTTGACAACTTTATTATTAGAGAGATCAAAGAAATTCATGTTTATGGTTCATCATGAAATATTGATTTATCGGTATTTGAGAGAGAAATTAGAATCATTCTACAT
The DNA here is from genome assembly GCA_020310875.1 of Ceratopteris richardii. Taxonomy (NCBI): domain Eukaryota; kingdom Viridiplantae; phylum Streptophyta; class Polypodiopsida; order Polypodiales; family Pteridaceae; genus Ceratopteris; species Ceratopteris richardii. Next base: position 139,114,862 of record CM035427.1, on the reverse strand, counting down.
GATAATATTCTACTTGATGATAATGATAATACTCTATGCAATGATTCTACATATGATAGATTATTGATATTATTCTGTCAATAGATGATGTCATTTATGAAAACATAAATTTAACAATAGAAGAAATGGCATAAATGAATAAAAATAATGAAGGTGAGACTATGTTGATGCTTTACCAAAATGATGGTAATAATGAAAATACATGACTAGATCAGACAGTAGATTCCCCTTTATTCAATTGGAATATGAGGTGAATCCCACCATAGAGATGTAATATGTTCTTTTAGGTTAGAAGATGAGCTCGAGGGTATGCCTACAATTTTGTATGTAATGTTATTTTTGAGGAAGAAAATCTCTGTGAAGGAGGGACAAATGTTATAAAGTAAAGTCTATACATGTTTGAAATCAGACACCATTTCATCACTCGTGTGATAAACCAAATATCTTGAGACAAGACTTAAGTTTTTCCCAAAGGGCTCTAGAGAATTCTAGCTCTACTTAATGTGAGTTACCTTGAGTCAAAAGAGACTTAACTCGAGTGGCAAGTGCACCTACCACTAGTGCACCAAAAGTAAATGGCACACTTTCTCCTACATAGGATTTTTAAGCCCGATATGAAATATAGTCCATGCGTTTGTGATGCCTAGAAATGCATATCAGTTATCAAATGCAAAGCTGTAGCTCAATGATGAGTAGCACCTCCTTTAATGTCAATCCGGGAAGATGTGAGGATGGTATGAAGACCTCGAGCAAGTGGCGGCACAAGTGCGTGAGTGAGAAGCACACAAGCATGCACACACATACACACACACGCGCACACAAGGCAAGACAAAGAGTGAGAATCAATGGAGCTTTTAGATTACTTTCAAAATGCTCTTACAAGTTCGTTTCAATTACAATCTAACCTCAAAAATGAGCTCTCTAGCTCTTTTTATAGTTTTTGACTAGCTTTTGGCCCTGTCCAGACCTAGTGTCCGGCCTAGTTAAAAATTAGGTTCCTGGGCTTATTTGGGGGCTCAAACGAGATCTAAAAAATACGAAAATTGGTACGCAACTACTTCTAAGGCTCCTCAAGCTCAAGGACTCCTTGGCTTGCACAAAATGGAGCTGCAAAAATGTGAAATGATATTTACAATGATTGTTAGTGATAACAATCACTGTTGTTGTAGGGATTTCTTCTAGTGATCTGCCATACATATCTTCGAGCTCCCTACTTGCTCTTCCTCCCTGCATGTCCATCTCTTGCTCTGCATTAGTGTCTTGAAAAAATATTGGCCTACTTGCCAGATCTTCTTTGACTGCCCTGTTTGCTTGTGCTGTCCCTTCGCTCTGACTCCCTTCTTTGACTTTCACGTCCAGCAATGCATCCCAATTGACTGGCCCTGGGACATCTGGATGTGGCACCCGTAATTGATCTGAGTGAATGGTTCGCTCCACAGCAAATAAATGGAGAAGATGTGAGGGTCTGGGTACAAATATTTCTGAGTGGTATTCCCAGAACCCTGTTATGAACATCTCCTCAAATGTTTGTTTAAAGCAGGCTGGGAGGTATTTTATTCTGGCGTGCCAAGCATATACTACCTCTATGGAAGGAGTGGTGCTCATGTCATAAACTAAATCCTGATTTCCTGTAAGGAATCCGACATTTGAGAAGTGTGGGTCCTTGATGTTCTTGAATGTCCTGAATGTGATAAGCATTAATTCAAAAATTTTCATGCACATCTGGGCCATCACATCAGGGGTGTTCCTTAATCGGATGCTCCAGTGCCGTATGGTGGAAATCATGTAATTGACGGTGGGAGGTCCTTGAGGGGGTGCTAGGTAGACGTAGTTTAACCATTTGGCGCAGCCCTTGATATTCTTGACTGCAAGGGTAAACTCTGGCCATGTGCGTCTGCGGAAAACAGGAACGTAACAAGGATTATATTTAATAAACAGAGGCATATTCGTCCAGGTGCGAACCATCTCCGGGTAGGTTTCGAGGAGTCGGATCCTCCAGGTGGGTTGATGAATGGATCCTTTTTGAGCGCTCTCTGGGATGTCATCTGGCCCAAATTGTGTAGCAAACGTTGGAGGTTTGCCACATCTTTGTTGGATTTCTGCATTGTAGTCCGCCAGGAGTATACAATATGGCACGTATTGATCATCATTGGTTCCGATCCATCTATGGTGGGACATGCTGCGGAAGTATTCTGATTTAATAATAGTGTCCTCTATCTTTGCCATAGATTGGATTTGAACTGCCACTCGATCTTCATGAGTTGATGCTGTTTTCTCTAGTGTCTGGAGCCACTCAGGTACTTCAATTTCTAACGTATCCATTCCTTCTGCGGTTTGCTCACCACCTGGCATTGGCATAGGAACGTATGGTTCCTCATACGTCTCATCTACCTCGATGGGTACCAAATCCTCGGGTTCTGGTTCGACAATTGGAGAGGGCTGCCTTTCGTGTGTGAGTAATCTTGCCTGTAATTCGGCCACCTGCTCTTTCAATGTCTTGACTTCCTCGGAAGTCGTGGTCGTTTCTGTGACTCTGGGTGCTGTGTGTTGCTCTTGGAGTTGATTGTGCAGCGCATCACGTTCCCTTTCCAAGTCATCATGAGCTTCTAATAGATCTGCATAGCTGTCCAAGATGGTCTTCATTGTCTCTGAGGGCACAGCTTTAAACTGCTCTGGATCAATTTCGTGGGGAGAGCCTTCCATTGTTGCTTCTAGATTTGCTTCATTTTGCTGCTGCAGTCTCTTGTTCTCTTCAAGGGTGGCCGCCATGTGTTTTCTGAGAAGTGCCAGGTTACGCCGGACTTTGAGATTATCGGCTTGGTATACTTCGAGCAAAGCTTCTAGTTGTTTGACACCTGATTCTATCGATGGTTGGGGTGCCTCCAATAATGTTTGGTGAGCCTGCTCAAGCGTCGTGTAGCGTTGATTCAGTTCTGCATTTTCGGTTTGTAGAATGTGAAATTGTCTTTGTAAGTTCTGATGGTGCGTTGCCAGTTGTTGATACCGGTTGTCCAGAGCTTTGTACTCATTCTGGAGCTGGTATACACATTGATTTAATGCTAAAAATATGCTATTTACATTAAATAATGCTGGGAGGGGTGAAGATGCAGGGGGAATGGGGACGGGAATGGGAGATGTGAATGATGTGGATGCAAGTGGAGAGGTGGGTGGAGGGGGTATGGGAGATGAAGGTGGCATGGGGGGAGGGAGCGGTGCTGTGGCAGGTGATGTTTCCATCGTGTCAATTGTTTGAGTGACGGTGTAGATGGGGATCGTGGGTGGAGTGGATGTGACGTCGGTGAACAGGGTGGTGAAGGTGGGCATGGTGACTCCCCCGAATTGGATTCCCGGAGAGAGTGGGATGCCCATGACAATGGTGGTGGTAGTGGACGTGGTAGTGTTAGTGTCCTGTGGTGGAGTGAATTGTGTAGTGCGAGGTGGGGATGGTGGTGACAACGGTGCTTCCTGATATTCTTCTGCTTGTGCTGTCTCGCCTGGTGCTGATACATTGATGTGAATTTGCTTCCCGGACCTCCTGGGACGAACGGGAACCCTTTTCTCAAACCTGTGAACGTAGGCCATTGCCTCATGAATGGCCTCATCCAATCCTACGGCGTCGGCATGAAGGTTCATGGACTCAATGAACAACTCATCCACACCTTCCTCAGCTAGCAAGTCGTTCATGAGTCTCTTGCCCGATTCTAGTGACATCTTATGCTGTTCCTGAACCAGTCGCATGGTTCGATATAGTCTCTTGATTTGTGCCGAATATGCTGGGGCACTTGCTAACTCGGAGAGTTCGTCATATTCTTGATGTTGTTCTTCGTCGGCTTCTTCTTCGTCTCCTCCTGCCTCTTGTTCATCTACATCGACTTCTACAACTTGTGGTTGGGTGGGGGCCGATGTTGTTGTTTGGGGTTGTGGTTCCTGAGCTCGCTCTGCTTCAGCTTCAAGGTTAGAGTCATAGATTAATCTGGCAATTTCTTCATCCGTGAGGTCCTCCAGAGTAAATCCCTGTGGAAATTCCAAATCTGATGGAATGGGTGGAAACACCAGATTAGGCCCCTCTGTGCTTGGTCTTGGTAGCCGGATTGTGAATGGCCTAACTCGTCGTGTCTGGGGAGGGGTGATTTCTGGTGTAGTGGTAGCTCCCCTTGGTTGAGCACAGGGTAATTGGACTCCCCCCCTCATCTTCTTTGATGGGGGACCTGCTGTTGATAGTCTTCTCTAGAATTCTTGGACTCGGGACCATACGAGTGCCCGCTGAACAGGCACGTCATAAGCCAAGCATCTATAGATTATTCTGGTCAGAGCACAACACCCGTGGAGCACATTCTTCTGTTTCTTGTTCCACCTTTGATGCGCTAGGTGGATCTGATCTATGATCCAATGGGGCACATTGATGGGAAGGCTTTCTGTCTCTACTAGATATAAGCTGAACCATATTTTTTTCGGGGGCATTGTGAATCGTTCCTGGGAGGGGAAAGCAAAATGTTGCATGATGGTTCGCAGGTGAAGCGCAATGGTAGGTGTCATCGCTACCATATCCTTCAACTTATTAAGCTCCTTGTGCTTCATTCGACCTGGAACCATGGTTTCCTTTTCGGTTGGGATGTGCATGCCATACATACCCAATGCTTCTCTTACCAGATTGAGGTTCAACTTGAACCTTTTAAGCTCATTACCCGGCAGCAGTGATGGCAACACAAAGGTGCTGTCGCCTCCCTTGGCCCTGCTTGGCGTGATTGTACTGATCAGATATGAACATCGTAAAAAATCCGGCTTTGGTAAGTGAGCCCTGAAATAATTGTCCACACCCGCTTTGATCCAAACTGATCTCATGACTTCGGCGTTTTGATAGCTTTCAAACTCGCGTGTGAAAAAGTGGTATCGACCCCATTTGCCATTAAATTCCAATTCTGCTTCCCAGAAATAGGTTCCATCGCCCAGTGGTCCAGCAACATCACTGAACCAATGCGCATGCTTACCTACTTGAGAAGTGTGCCCTTGAGGAGGATCCTGAATGGGGAGCACATGCACGGCTTGAAGTTCGTGCGGTCTTGCGGTGAGACGTGGCTCAAGGAGAAGTGTTTCTATGTCCACAATCTGGGCACCAGATCCGGCTTGAGAGCTGGTACCTGCTTCTGCCATGGCCCTGTTTGCTGGTTGGTTCTGTGAGAATATAGAACCAAGTGTTAACATCGTAATGGACAGAATAAATCCGTTGTTGTCCCCGTTACAACATTAACATGAGGTAGATGGTGAGTTAGTGGTTAGTAAGTGCATGAAGACAGTGTGTGTAGTTAGTGCTTGTGTTGTCCTAGGAGACTACTACAGTTAGTAAGTGGGCATGAATTTACAAATTGGGGTCGGGGGGTTTATTACACGCCCTAGGCTGCCAAATGCAGTGAATGGGCTTTGCTTTCGGTTTCGGAGAGACTCTAGAGAGCTTTCTCGGTGTCGCGGTTTGAAAATGAGGCCTTTTAGGGACCCATTTACAATTGATTTCATGCACGCTCTTGGGTCTTGGTGTGTTCTTGAGCGTTGAGAACGAGTGAGTACTGGCAGTATGCGTAGCTGCGTTATGCTGTTTAGGTTGTGGCCTCAGCGTAGCTACTTGTGCCATCAAGCAAGCCTTAGGCACCCAAATTTGTCTTGATTGTGGGCTAGCCTTCATCGACTTCTTGGACACCCAAATATATTTCACGTTAGTAGAAGAATTTCCGAAAGACTTCTTATTAGTGTCGTGTTGTTGGTTACTAATAAGAGGCTTTGCTCGTGTGGTTGGCTTGAGTGCAACCGGGTGTTCGCCTTTCCGCACCCACACTTGTTTCACTTGCTGGGACATTTTGCTGCGCAGGTACTTTTGATCTCGGACATAGGTAGTACTCTGCTTCTGCTGCCTTTGATCCACCTTGGGTTGTTGCCTCCTTCTAGCCTTTGGAAAAGAAGGGAGTTCTGTTGCATTCCTGACTCCTTTTTTGCGAATATCATTCCTCTGCAACACATAGTTTTGGACAAGAACAGCATGGTCATCTTCATGTGTACCCCTGGAGGGACCAGGAGTCTGTGCTTTTCCTAGTTCCTTGAGTGCTCCATTGTCTAATTCTACTGTAACTCGGCTATGATTGATCCAAACCTGGAGAAGTCCACTTCTTAGGTTTAAATTGACTGCTTGGTCATAGATCCAATCTTGACCCAAGATAAGAGGTTCAGTGAGATCCTCATCCTGACACACCAGTACTTTAACTGTCATTGCCTCATCATGAATGTAGAGGGGAAGTTCCACCTCGCCCATGCAAGGGGTTTCCACGCCTCCCAATCCTATGAGATATGCTTCCACAGGATTGATAAGTAACTGCAACTCTTGACAGTAAGACAACTTAACAGCACTAGTGGCTGCACCTGAGTCAATCAAGGCTCTTACGGTCCTTGCACTCTTTCCTTGTCCTATCTCTAGGGTTACGAAAGGACGTCGATCAGTTATCTTATGAGAGCTGGTTCCTGCGACTGCACACATTGCCATATGATATCCTTGATCTGCATAGTCATTTGTCCTAGGCTGCTCTCTACCTTGCCTACGTAATTTCATCCTTCTAATGCGTTCTAAAGCTTCTGCTTGAGCTTCTTCTCGAACTCGCTTTTCTTCCTCTTTGCGTTTCTTAGCAGTGTTGAGTCGGCTAAGCATTTCCTCCGTGAGGGGTTCCTGATACAACTTGACTCTGCAACCGCTAATATAATTTGGGAGAACATCACCTTCTAATGTGGCCAATTGTACTGCTCCGCTCGTGGAGATCCTATTGATGATCATAGGTCCGTAGCCTCTCTTTTCTAGCTTCCTCGCGTGTTGTTTTAGTGTATAGACTAAGACTAGATCTCCTGCTTTCAAGCCTTTATCCTTCACATGGGCATCGAAGTATGCCTTCTGTCTCTTCTTGGTTGCATATATTCCTGCGGCGGCTCTCAGTCTTGTTTCTCCTAATCGTTCAAGGTCAAAGATCCGAGAGGAGAGCTCATGACCTGTCCATTCGTGCTCTTGTGCTACTCTCAATGTAGGAATCAGGAAGTCCAAGGGTAGCACATCATTTTGGCCAAATACCATCTGAAAGGGAGTGGCTTGGAGTACCGTTTTGTAGGCCACTCGGTATGCCCAAACAGCATGGTGTAGCTGTTTGTCCCAATCAGAGCGTTTAGTGTTCACTAATTTCGTCAGTACATTGCATAAAATCTTATTAGTGCTCTCAGCTTGTTCGTTAGCTTGAGGGTGATAAGGGGCAGACTTCTTGTGTATTACCAAGAATTCTTGGAGTAGATTTTCAATCACTTCATTTAAGAAATGAGTGCCTCTATCACTTACAAGCTCTATAGGTAGCCCGTATCTCGTGAATACATTCTCAAACAAGAATTTGGCAGTTGTTTGAGCATCGTTCTTTGTCGTAGCCTTTACCTCTACCCACTTGGTGAGATAATCTGTTGCAACAATGATGTATTCCGCATGAGAACCCTTGGCTGGGGGATTAATAGGACCTACGAAGTCTATTCCCCACTTAGAAAATGCACGTCCACCCATCATAGGTTTCAGTGGCATCTCATCTTTGCGTATAGGATACAGAGTCCTCTGACAGACATCACACCGTTTCACATAGGTATGTGCATCCATGTGAAGGGTAGGCCACCAGAATCCCGCAAATAGTACTGCCTTGATCACCCGATCCGGTCCAAAGTGTCCTCCTGCTACACCTTGGTGAGCAGTTTCTAAGATCTTAAGATGCTCACTTTCATGGACACATAGCCTCAGGTAACCATCTTTACCACGCTTATATAGATTATCACCAATGAGTGAATAATCATGGGCTTCTTGTTCTAAACTCCTTTTCCTAGCTAGAGTCATGTCTGGAGGGAATGTGTTTGTCCTCAAGAATGATACTAGAGGTTCACTCCAATCTGGCACAATGGATACTTGATAGAGAGTGGCATGTTCCACAGGTGGTTTAGTGCAACAGATTGGGCATTCCTTGCACAACTTTTGGACATCAGCTTCCATAGTTGGCCAATGTACTCCGAGTCTCTTTAGGGTCTGTAAAGTTCATTGCTTTGAATGGTGTTGCTCTAGTGCACCTACATGTGCTAATTGCAACCATTTAGCATACTCATCCTCTTCTACGCAACAAGCCAAGATCCCTTGATCTGTGTGCTTGTACATGCTTCCTGCCATGATGTGGTACTTTTGGGCTTTTACAACCTCTCTATTCCGTGTGTTTATCATTGGATGATTAGGCCCGTATGTCAATACTGGTACCAATGGCTTGGCCCACTGCGGCACCACTTCCAAATTAAACAAGTAAGCATCAGGAAGGTCATCTGACACTCCTTGTGGGCTTCTCCCGATGTGAGCCTAGAGAGGTGATCTGCTCGTAAGTGAGTCCTACCTTTTCTTACCACAACCTCAAAGTCATATTCCATGAGCAAGAGAAACCATCTCACTAACCTTCCTGTATTGCATGGCTTGTTTACGAGATATAGTAATGCCTGATGATCAGTAAAAAATTTAAACTTATTTGCAAGCAAATAGTGTCTAAATTTCTTAACTGCATATACCATGCCTAATCCTTCTCGCTCTGTAGTGGTGTAATTCCGTTCAGCCGCATTCAATTGTCTACTGGCATAGGCAATTGGAAGATCCATATTACCTTCACCAGTAGGTTGTGCAAGCACACATCCAATGGCATAATTGGATGCATCCACATGAACATGGAATGGCTTATTCCAATCTGGTGTGGTCAAGATTGGTGCTGAACATAATCTTCGTTTAAGTTCCTGGAAGGAATTCTCACATTCATCCGTCCACTCAAAGTTAGTCAGAAGTCCGTACATGGGCTTTGCAATGACAGCATACATGTGTATAAATCGTCGATAATAACCACAATGCCCCATGAAAGCTTGTACTTCCTTGACATTCTTTGGCCTAGGTAGCTCTGCTATGGCTCTCACTTTTTCTTCGTCGGTAGATATGCCATTCTTTGACACTATGTGTCCTAGAATCTTGCCTTGCCTGACCATAAAAACGCACTTTTCTGGGTTCAGGCAGACTTGGTATTCTCTACATTTGTCAAAGATTTGTCTGAGTTCAGGAATATGGGTTTGTCTAACATTGGAATGAGCACAAAGATCATCAACATAGACTTCTAAACTCTTCCTCAGGAACTCCTTAAACACATGGCACATCAGCCTCTGGAAGGTAGCTGGTGCATTGGTAAGCCCAAATGGCATTACTCTAAAAGCAAAAATGCCCCATTCTGTGGCAAAGGCGGTCTTATGCTGATCCTCTGGAGCTATGGCTACTTGATTGTAGCCCGAAAATCCATCAAGGAAGCTGTACACTTCCTTGCCTGCCACTCTTTCTAAGAGATGTTCTGTGATGGGAAGTGGATAGTTATCACGAATTGTGGCTGCATTAACCTTTTTCAAGTTAATGCACACGCGCAGTTTGCCATTCTTCTTGGGCACCACCACGATGGGTGATACCCACTCAGTGTGCTCAATTTCATAGATAAATCCAGCTTCGACCAGTCTATCTATCTCTTCCTTGATTTTAGCAGCGTAATTATCGTTATACATATAAGGCTTTTGCTTAGAGGGTTTGGCATCTGAGGTCATGGGGATAGTGTGTGAGCATATGTCAGGGTCAACACCTTTCAAGTCCTTGTAACTCCAAGCGAATACATCTCTGTATTCTCTTAGCAAGGCAATCAATTCGTGCTCTTCTTCTTCTGTCAGGTCATGGCCTAGATACGTGCATCTCTCCTCTCCTTCTTCTATGGCCACTACTATTTTCTTGGTGGTTTCTTTGTTATCATAGGCCTCTCCTGATTGTGCCTCTAGTTTAGGCATTCTTATCATGACTCTCTTGTCATCTATCTCGTACTTCTTAAAATTTTCTGGGACCTCAAACAAAGATTCTTCCTCCTCTGGTAAGACTTCTTTCTTTCTTCGTTTCTTTCCTTCTTCCTTCGGGGTCATATGTGTTGCTAATCTTACATCATTTGTAACCTCTCCATGCTTCTGAGGTTGAAATTCCACTTCATGGAAATATTCTTCATCTGATGCAAATGGTGGGTCCATAATGATTGACTCTAGATCGGAGTCACTTGCATCCTCAAATGCATCAGGGCTAGGTTCGCATTCTTCTAGAACTGCCTCTCCCATGATTGGCTCTATGGAGAAGACTGAAATGGCATAGCCATCCTCATCACAGTGAGGTGTCCATTGTTCTTCATTGATGGCTACGTCCATTGTTGCTAAAATTTCTGCCCAACCGTGAGGTTCAAATTCTTCGTCTGGAAAAACTACAGGTGCATAGGCTGGGTCTTAGATTGATCTATGGGTTTCTTTCGCACCTACCTCTCTGGCTTTCTCTCTCTTCTCTTCTTCTACTACTACCTTGCACATCCATAAGTGAGTGTCTTCCTGCATCCATGAGGATCCAGACCCTATGGAATGCACCGATTCTGTATCATCTTTGGCTCTATGGATGGGATTCCACTGGATAGGAGGGACATCTCTATGAGAATAATCCTTGAGATTAACTTTGGTTGTAACACCCAAGTGTTGTAGGTACAAAGAATTGGTTCCCCAATCCTGTACCACTTGCAACTGTCGCATGAATGGTCTTCCCAAAATCATCTCATAGGCATGATTTTTGTTGAAGTCACATATAGCAAAGCTATGCTCAAACTCGACACCACAAGTGGTGAGAGTTATTCCTTCTAGCAATCCTAGGGGTCTCTCTATGTGACCATCGGCCATCTGCAATTTCATCCTCGTTGGCCTGAGTGCCGGCTTGCCCCAACGCTTCCATAGGGAGGTGGTGGCAATTGCAACTCCTGCACCTGAGTCCAAAATTGCCTTGGTGGTGTACTCTTGGTAGGTGATGGGAAGATAGGTGTTCCCTTCTTCACCTTCACACATATCTCCTATCTTATCCAAGGGAATTTCTGGCACTGTCCTATGGGATCCTGCCCGGGAATGAGGTTTTGCAACTTCAGTTACTCGACTGGTTGCACATTTCCGCGCGTTTGGTCTATCCTCAGGCAGTTCTTCCAAAGTGAGATCGCGTTGCACCTTGGTGTTCGTTACTACCTCCGTGTTCCCTGGTATGACTGAGTCGTCGTTCCTTACCATGACTGTGGGTGCTCTCATACATGTGGACTTTGCTTCCCATGGGCCTGTGAAGTGGGGTAGCTCTTGTATGGAATTAGACTCAAAGTCCAATCTCTCGTGAAACTGAGCACTCTCATGTTCCCCGTAAATTGATGGGATGTCTTGTGGGAATTGGTCGTGTGCATCGTCCACAAGTTCAAAAGGAGGGGCGACCTCGCTTTCGTTATCCCATTTGTCTTCTTGAATCTCTCGTAGGACGTCTGGTGCAAACCGATTCATAGAAGAAGAAGTATCCGGCTCCGTAGAATTGGGCACGTAAGCAACCTGGGAAGGAGGGCTTATTCTATTACTTTTCCGATCAGGCTCATAGGCTCTCTGGGGAGGGCTGAGGGTTACCTGTGGAGGTACGTAAGCTTTCGAGGGAGGCTCCTGTGACTTTTGGGGGGGAAGATAAGCTTCTTGGAAAGGCACGTGGGCTTCCTGAAGAGGCTTGCTTATCTGTTCTCTTGCCCTTTCCTTTCTTTGAGGGGCAGGTTCCTTTTCTGATTGTGCGATTAGCCTCTCTATTCTTTCTAAGGAGGGGAAGTTGTCTGGTTTAGTGGAATTGGCCACATACACTTCCGATGGGGAATGATTCATGTTTTTGCTTGCTTTATCTTTTTCTTGATTTTTTTCTTCCTTGGCAGATCTTGCAATTATTTCCTCTAACTTCTCTAGGAATCCATCCAAGTGTAATTGCGTTTTGGCTGAGCCCGAGTAATTGAAAAGGCGACTGGCTTCAAACATAGTCTGAGCCAATGCGACCATTTTCGCGCACAGTTTGGTTCTTTCTATCTCTAGGTCAGCTCTAGGATAGCACTTGGCATGATCCGTGACGTTCGGCCCTTCTTGGATTCTGGCCTGATATGCTTTGAGCATCATGTCTATGTCTTCAGGAGTGGGATCAGCTAATACTGATCCTACCCTAGGGGGTGGTGGAATCGCATGGCGTGGGTTGGAAGGTGGCGGGTCGGAGGGCGAAGGGAGTGGTGGTGATGGAATAGTGTGAGAGGGGGTTTGAGAGGTGATTTCAGTTATCCTAGCTTTGGTTTCTCTTATGCTTTCCTCAAGTTCACTCATCTTTTTAGCCCATTGTCTTTTCATTCTTTCTCGACTATCTTTCCATGCTCTAGTCCTTTTCTTTGTTACGCTCTCGGTTTCACTAGCCTCTGGGCCCTTTTCCTGGCTTGTCTCTTGGTTTTGCTACAATGCCTGAGCTCTAGTGACTACCTGCACTGGTGCAGTGGAAGTGACGCTTCCTGAGGAATCTACAACCAAACCAATCACATTGATAGGAGTGATTTTTGGCATATTATTGGGGTTCTTTGGGCAATCTCGTAAAAGATGCTCTTTTCCACTATCTTGGCAAAAGCCTTGGATCGTCACGGACTGATTTTGTGTAGGTGGAGGTAAGGGACAATCACGAATGAAGTGATCCCCCTGACATCGGTAGCATGGTCCTCTAGGAAAGGGTGGTCGTACCTGCCTAGGTTGAGGCCTAGGGTTGGGGTTTGCATACATGACGTTCGTGTAATCTGACTCCCAACTAGGTTCACTTGGTTCTTCACTATAGTAGGACTCACCATGTTCTGGTGACTGCATGTAGTAAGCCTGGGGACTATCGACATGTGTAGAATCAAAGCTATGCTCACTCGGGTCACTTTCTGAGATCAATGGGGTTACTGGTACTATGGCCCTATTCAGGTTTTCTTCTGCCACAGCATACTTTACTGGAATCACGTTAGCGGAGTTTGAAGGCTGTTGAGCTAGCACCGGTTGGGGTCTCTGTTGGGCCTGATATGGTTGCTGATAGGTTTGTTGGGGTCTAGCATATTGCGGTGGTGGATTTTGATTCTGGTATCGGCCTTGTTGGTAGGGCTGCGGATAGGGTTGCCTAATTGCCTGCTTGTTGTATGGGCAATCTTGTGCGGTGTGATTGGTGTATCTCCGTTCTATGGTGCAGTACTGGCTACTAGGGTTTACTTGGGGTTGAGCCATAATAGGGCAGACATTCGCCATATGGTCACCACCGCATGTATAGCATCTTTTCACAGGGGCAAACCTTGGGATTTGTTTGCTAGTTACACCTAATTTCTGAGCTACCTTTTCGGCAAGTTCCTCAATTGATGTGGACTGTTGGGAAGAGTGACTAGATGCACTATCTGAATCTTTGTAGATTTTGGAAAGCTCTAGTTCTTCCCCTAGGTTATCTTCAATGTCAATGCACATGCGTACACACTCTTCTATAGTCCTAGGGTCCTTCAGATACACATAGGATCTCAATTTTGTACTCAGCAATCCGTCAAGGAATAAGGCTACTTGTTTGGCAGATGTGGGTAGCTCCGAAACAGGACATCTTTCAAGGTATTGCCTAAATCTTCTTCCTGCAAGTCTCACAGTCTCTTGAGGGGTTTGCTTGAAGCTGTGAATCAGTGAGGAGGTATTGTGTCTTATGCCACTCTTGGAGAACTCAATAATAAATGCTTCTAGGAGTTGGTCTATGCTCCTTAACTGGCGCTCATCCAATGGCTGAAACCATGTAAGTGCTGTGTTCCTGAGGGTTAGACCGAAGGCATTGTACTGCGTGAATAGATCCTCCACTTGTTCAGCTCTCAAGACTTGCTTGAACTCCGCCACATGATCATAGGGATCTCCTGTGCCATCAAAGTAATTCTTCATGGACTTAACTAGCTGGGTTGGTCTCAACGTTCTTGTATGCTCTCTAGGTCTCGACAGAGGAAATCCATCCACATTTCTTTGGTTCCTGTGAGCTCTAAGCATCTCAGGTTCTACCCTATTCGTCTCTGTCCTCGTTCTTTCTCTGCCCCCTGGGTTGGCAAAACTTACTTCTGGTCTATCTCTACTTCTGTCTCTTTGCATTCCATGAGCTTGGGATGTCCCAGCCCCAGGGTGACCATAGGATACATTTGATCTTGGTTGGGGGAAAATAAATTCACCCTTCCAAGTGTAAGCATGCCTATCATTTTCTGTCACCACAAAGATCCGTTCTGAAGCATGATCTAAGTAGGTCACTCTGCCTGGGCTATCCGGATCCTTAAACTCATAGATCATGATATTTCCTATGTCTGTTGGCTGATTAGACTTATACCTCCAAAAGGCTTCATCAGTTTCTCGATTGAGGAGCAACTCTATGCTCTTGTTGTCTTGGGGGACCCATTCAGGCGTGATAATCCTAGTGAGAACTTATTTACCTCGAGGGGTTCTAGGTTCCGCACCCAAGTTCCCTTGTTCCAGGTCACCTAAGTCCGCTTCTGAGATTACATTCCCAAAGTCATCTGTCCTATCAGGGTGACTAGTGACTACATATATAGTTCCTTCCTTGTCCAGGTATGCACCGTTTTCAAACTTGACAGCTGGGTGCTCTAGTCCTATGGATTGATCAGGGTTTTTAATCTGGACCACGGATCTTCCGAGGCCGTCCTCATAGATGCTAGCACCTAGTCGGTTGGTCCTAAGATATTCCAGCTGTGTTTTGTAAGGGCCTTCTACCCTGTACAAATAAGGCACTCCTGAACTTCCCGTAGGTCTGTCCATGTCTTGCGACATTTCTGACTCACTGGTCTCAGAGCTAGGGTAGTATGAGCGGTGGCTCAACTGATGGGCCCAAGACCTTGCAGTGTGATTGACACTAGCCTCTGAAGACCTAAGGTTTTGTCTCTCTCTTGCTAGGTGTCGTCCTGATCGAAGGTTCATATGCCCAACTGATTAGCCCAAATTTTTTTCCAGAGTACAACCTCGTTGCCGATCAATTGGTACCAGTCACTTGATTCTTTTTAGTTAATTATTGTGTTTATGGTCTTGTCTGATATCACGTCGTCAGGAACACTTGAATGTTTTTCGTACTTTAGGTTGATCGTTCCACGTTAGGTTCTTTTCCTTTAGGTTATTGACAGTACAGAGATTATGTTTTTAACTTGAACTTGAGTTTTTAGGTAGTCTTCACTTGATAACTGCCTACCGTCGCCCTGGCTTACTCCTATCACTAGTCGTTCTTAGCTTGAGCTAGGAAATGACAGAGGGAGTTGAGAATATTCCAACCTTACTTGTTGATCCCTTGCTTTATGGTGCTCAAGAACCCGGTTCTCAAGCTTGCAAAGAAACCTTGCTTTGTACGCTCTCAGTTGCTCTCAATGGACCTATAAAAGTCCCACGGTTAGCTCAATGCTTATGTTCAAAGGACAAAACCAACCACTTTCATTCATGTGACACAAACACACATTTGCATTGTGACTTTTAGGAAAATAATTCTAAAGACCCCTGACTTTTGATCCCCCTGGGTATGGTCAACTTCAAAATACCCTCTCTGAAAATCAACGCATTATCTTTATAAAAAACAGTTGAGGGCGTGTAGTATATGCCACGAGCTTTCCAACAAGCCCAAGAGCTCAAGAATTGGATTTCATATGAAAAAGTTATGACTGTTCAGGGTTTAGGGAGTTAAATCAGGATTCAATACAAGCTAACAGTCAAACAGGAATACTCGAGTAGCTTGTGGCACGGCCTAGCGATGCAATACTACACCCTAGTGTTTGTCCCACACTTAGTCACAATTTAGACCAATAATTTTGCCTTGAAAATTTGACCTAATTTGCCCTTCTAACGCGTTCGCAAAGTCTGTCGGTCGCGATTGACAGGTCAGTCGCGATCGACGTGTCGATCGCGATTGACAGGTCCGTCGTGGCTGTCAGTCG
>CM035427.1:139058951-139091451 GCA_020310875.1 Ceratopteris richardii | reverse complement strand
AAAATGAAAATATATTGCTTGTACAATACAATGACTTACTGATACATATGTGTGCCTTGTAATCACACCTTGATATGGCATAAACCTAAGCTCTTGGAGGTCTTCACATAGGTCTCTCTAACCACGACTAAAACTGCCATCTATTTATAGTTGAGTTTGGGAGGCTAACTTCCCTCAATCACTCTCCAATCAATCAATGATTGATTTGATTCTCTACCTACCACAAATCACGAATTCGTGGCTCCTCTTTCATTCTTGATCAAGTGGACTCAACCACTTAAGATTCTTTCACTTTTACATTAAGTAAACTCTTCAAAAGTTACAAGAGGTAGTTCACAAGTGAACTTTACATAGTCTTCTTTTTAAAGCTTCTTCTAAGACTTTGTGGGACTCAAGCCAATACTTAGGCTTGTCATAGACTTGCTCCAACAGCTCCCCCTCAAGCCAAGTATGCTTGAGGTCTTCAATCTTCCAAGATTACCTGCAAACCAATCATAGCCTTGAATTTGCAAAGCTTTGTACCATCCAATGCTTTGGTTAGAATATCTGCACATTGTTGATGAGTGGACACATATGATATTTGAATCTCTTTGCTTAGAACCTTTTCTCGTACATAGTGATAATGAACTTCAATATGTTTAGTCCTTGCATGAAAAATAGGATTAGCAGCCAAATGAATAGAACTCATATTGTCACCAAAAATAGTTGGAGTTCCAAACTCCAATCCAAGATCTTTGAATAATGTCTTCATCCACATAGCTACTTGTGTAGCTATGGCAAGACCTCTATATTCAGCTTCAGTAGAAGAGAGAGCAACTGTGGGTTGCTTCTTGGATGACCATGAAATAAGCTTTGAACCTGCAAAGGTAAGATAACCTGAAGTGCTCCTTCTATCTTCCTTGGAGCCAGCCCAATCTGCATCAGAAAATAACTTCAAACCTAAATCAGATACATAAGGATAATAAAGTCCTTCATTTATGGTTCCTTTGAGATACTTGAGAATCCTTTTGGCAGCATCCATATGTGGTTTCCTTGGTGTGTGCATAAATTGACTTAGCACACTCACACTGTAACATATATCTACTCTTGTCAATGTGGCATAGTTGAGACTACCCACTAAACTTTGATATGATGTGATGTCCTCTATGAGTTCACCTTCATGTGATCTCAATTTGTGATTGACCTCCATTGGAGTACCTGCAATCTTACAATATTGCATCTTGAATTTTGCCAACATGTCCTTACTGTACTTTCTTTGAGTGAGAAACAAACCATGATCTTTGTAGACAACTTCCAAACCTAGGAAGTAGGTAAGTGAACCCAAATCACTTATCTTGAACTCTTCTCTCATCTGATCTTTGATCTTCTTCATACCATCTGCATCATTTCCTGTCAATATAATATCATCTACATATACACATAAGTAGATGACCTCAGAATTACTCTTTTTAATAAAGAGTGAAGGATCTGCCTTGCTTGGTTGAAAGCCTTTGTCCTGCAAGAATGAAACAAGCCTGAAATTCCAAGCTCTTGGAGCTTGCTTGAGACCATACAATGCTTTGTTAAGTTTACACACATAATCAGGATAAACTTGATTCTCAAAACCAGGTGGTTGTGCCATATATACCTCTTCTGTTATCCAACCATTCAAGAATGCATTCTTTACATCTAGTTGAAGTATCTTCCAATTCTTGGAAGAGGCAATACTAAGCAAAACCCTAATAGTAGGCATCTTTGCCACAGGAGAGAAGGTCTCCTCATAATCAATTCCCTGAGTTTGTGCAAAGCCTTTTGCTACAAGCCTTGCCTTATACCTGTTAATGGAACCATCAGAATTCTTCTTGAGTTTATAAACCCATCTTGAGCCTATTACCTTCATGGATGAAGTCTTGGGCACCAAATCCCAAGTGTTGTTTTCCTCAAGTGCTTCAATCTCTTCCTTCATTGCATGCTTCCATTCTGATTTTGCTTTGGCCTCTTCAAATGATGATGGCTCCTCTTGGTTTATATCCTGTGCTATGTAGATAGAGTGTTTAGTTACTAATAAGGTGTCAAACCCATACCTTTCTGGTTTTTTCTTTCCCTCATAGATCTTCTTAGGCCATGATGTGATGATTCTGCCTCATGTCCAAGTTCCTGCAATTTTGCTTTACCTTTAGACTTCCATGCTTTGATCTTTTCCATATGAGATTCTTCATCATCCTCTGAGGTGTCTTGTTCTTCAATCTTCGGTTGTTCTCTACCAAGCTTTGGAAAATCTTCTTCAAGATTATATGGTAAATTGACCTTCCTGCATGAATCTTCATACCATGAATTGTTCTCATCAAAAACTACATCTCTGCTTACCAAGAATCCTTTGTTGGTAGGGTTGTATAACCTGTAGCCCTTTTGATTGTTGTCATATCCAATAAATACACACCTTTCTGCCTTTGGATCCATCTTGCCTCTAACCTGTGAAGGAACATGAGAAAAAGCAATACATCCAAAAATTTTACAATGATCTAAGCTTGGTCTTCTTCCATTCCAAGCCTCATATGGAGTCATCCCATCAAGGGATTTTGAAGGCAACCTGTTAATCAAGTAAGTGGTTGTAGATATAGCCTCAGCCCATAAATAATTAGGTAAATGCTTTTCATTTAACATAGACCTTGCAGCTTCAACAATTGTCCTATTCCTCCTTTCTGCCACTCCATTTTGCTCAGGAGTGTACCTTGTAGTTACCTCTCTTTTGATTCCTCTTTCTTGAAGAAAAGAATCAAACTCATGGGAGAAGTATTCTCCCCCTCCATCTGACCTTAGCCTTTTTAGTGATTTACCTGTTTGATTCTCCACAAGAGCCAAATATCTTTTGAAACATGAAAAAACTTCATCTTTGTGTTTCATAAAGAATAGGATAGTCCATCTGCTGCAATCATCAATAAAGGAAACATAATACCTTGATCCAGATATTGAAGCTTCCTTGCTAGGTCCCCATACATCTGTATGAACCAACTCCAAGAGATCTCCATGCATATAACCTTTCTTCATGAATGGTAACCTGTGAGACTTTCCAAATTGACATGCACTACACTCATAAATCATATGTTGTTTTGACAAATTAGGAAGTCCAAGTACACTTTGGTCCCTGCAGATTTGCTTTAATGACCTTTCACCAATATGTGCTAACCTTTTGTGCCATACTTCCAATTCTGTGAGTGTCTGACTACCATAATTAAAGAGAGCAATGTTTCTAGTGTCCTGTAATTCAAATGTGAACAATCTACCTGTCTTTTCACCTTTTGCAATTTTTCTGAATCCTTGACTTGGATCTTCAACAAATGCTCCTACCTTTGTGAACCTGACTTGCAACCTTTTCTCTACTATCTGCCCAACACTTATCAAATTCTTTGTAATGGTAGGGACATAGAGTACCTTACTGAGTAGGTTGATGTTTCCATCAGGTGCTTTGACATTGCCTATTTTCTCCACAGGATGTTTTGTATCATCTCCTATTTGTACCTCATGCTTATTCCTTGGATCTTCTAAATCTGATAGGAGTGCCATATTTCCTGCCACATGATTTGAACAACCTGAATCTATGTAGAAAACATGCTCATCAGATTTACCTTGTGGCATAGCCATGTTCATGATCAATAATGAATCCTCTTTGTTTGAGTCTTCTGTGTAGTTATTGTAGTCTCTCCTTCCTTTGTAGCCTCCTTGATAGTTTGAATGATTGTAGTTGTTGTAGTTGCCATGGTAGTTGTTGAACCTTCCTCTTGAGTAGCCATAACTTCCTCTATTGTATCCTCTGCCTCTTTGATTCCTGGAATTCCTAAAGCAATTTTCAGTTGTATGATTAGTTAATCCACAAATAGAACATGAGTTGGAGCCTTGGGATCTCCCCCTGCCTTGTCTACCTCCTCTTCCTCTACCTCTGCCATGTCTTCCTCTACCTACATAGTTAGCTTGATATGTACCTGCTTCATCATCTACTTTCTTTGCCTTTCCTTTGTTATCTTTAGACTTGCTTTTATCCGTGTATAAAGCTGAAGATTGATTACCTTTAGAGCTTTCTCCATTTTTGATAAGCTTTGCCTCTTGAGTAAGTAGTTGTCCAATGAGTGTGTTGAAATCAGGTACATGCATGTCCATGTACAAATCCATAGCTGTGGTGAATGCTTCCCACTTGTCATCTGCCTTCAAGCCATTGATGACCTGCCTTACGATTTGCTCTTCATCTATTACCTCTCCAATGCTTCCCAACTGATCCGCTATGTCCTTGAGCTTTGTGACAAAATCAGTCACATTTTGTTTGGGAGCCTTCTTGAGAGTTGTGAAATCCAGCCATAGTTGATGCTTCCTAGCTTTAGTACTTGTGAAATCCAGCCATAGTTGATGCTTCCTAGCTTCAAGTGCATCCCACACTTCCTGAGATGTCTTACAACTTCTAATGTGAGGCAACAAAAAATCTGAGATAGAGTTGAGGAGATAAGACCTTGCAAGTGCATCCTTGGAGCATCATGTGCTCAATCTTTCTTGCTCTTCTTTGTTGGTTGACTTTTGTTCTTGAAACTTGGCATAACTTCATCTCCAGCCACATAACCATATAAACTTCTACCTTGGAGATAGGCTTCCATCCTTAATGACCAAGCTGAGTAGTTACCTCTGTCTAATTTGTCAATTGATGAAGGAAATCCATCTGCCATGTTGTCCAACCTTGCTTTGATACCACTGTGAAGAGATGGATAGGTATGTGCTTGAAGATGAAGAGGTGTTGCAAAATCCTTGATCTACACCAGCCAAATGAACTCCAGGAGTATATGGTGGGCCCTTTTAGCTTGCCAATGGATGTATTAGACACCCTATGTACCTTCGAAGATCACTCTCAAAAAGATAGATCAAAACAGATAAGTTGGAGTTAGCTCAGAGGTGAAAACTTGCTATTCTTGGTTCCTACACCTGCCCAAGGTTTTACATAATTCTCTGAGCACAGCAGCAATTAGCTTAATTCCTCTTGGTGAAGTCTAGATAGCTTAAAGAGCTAACTTTCAAGAGTAATCTCATAAAAAATAATGAACCACACACTGAGAATGAGTTTTAACAACTGATGATATCATCCCGATTTTCACGTGCTGCTACAGTTTGAGACCAGTGAGCAAAAAAATCAACATAAATCAAAATTTAGGAATCCAATGATTATGAAAATTTGTATCGTTATACTAAACAGTAAGCTGAATCCAACAAGCTTTAAATCACTGAATTTGGATAGGTAACCACTGAGAAACACCTCTGACAAGATGAGTAAAAAAGTCGGGTACCTGACAGAGAAGTGAAGATGAATAGACCCTGTTGACTTCAAATGAACATAACTAAAGATTGCAACATCCAAATGACATTAAAATTTGTGAGCATATAGTAGACTTATAGAGCTAACTTTACCAAGTTAAATCACTGAAAATGATGCACAAATCTCAGAGAAAACATCTCTGCAAGTTGACTGAGAAAAACTGAGAGTAATGGTAGTGAGTAGTACACTTCACAAGAACATGGAAAGATGAACTCAAATAATCATGAAAATGAAAGTATATTGTTTGTACAATACAATGACTTACTGATACATATGTGTGCCTTGTAATCACACCTTGATATGGCATAAACCTAAGCTCTTGGAGGTCTTCACATAGGTCTCTCTAACCACGACTAAAACTGCCATCTATTCATAGTTGAGTTTGGGTCAATGATTGATTTGATTCTCTACCTACCACAAATCACGAATTCGTGGCTCCTCTTTCCATTCTTGATCAAGTGGACTCAACCACTTAAGATTCTTTCACTTTTACATTAAGTAAACTCTTCAAAAGTTACAAGAGGTAGTTCACAAGTGAACTTTACATAGTCTTCTTTTTAAAGCTTCTTCTAAGACTTTGTGGGACTCAAGCCAATACTTAGGCTTGTCATAGACTTGCTCCAACATGTATGCATACCTCTCTTGGTTTGAACTTCTCTCTTGTTTGGTTCTAGCTCTTAGCTTGCATGCTTCCCTCTCTCTTACTTTGTTCAAATGCTCCCGACACAGATATGCGGGGAGGAATCACTTTTTTTTTTTTAATTTATAGAGACTATCGCTTATGCAACACTTTTGCATTGTAGGCAGTTTGCCAACATCACAACAACATCGCTAAGATGCGATGCTGTTATTTTATAATCTGCATTGCTTATGCAACAATCAATCTTTTTTTTTTTTTAATATGTGCATTGCTTATGCGACACTTCATTCATGAAGCGTTGCATAAACGATGCTTCACACTTTACTTTTTTTATTGGGAGTGTTGCTACACCCCCATTCTATTGTAGTATAAAGTCCATATTGTATGGTTGAAAATATTAACATGATGCATCATATAAACCTAAACTCCTTTTGTAATTATAAATTTCAATGATGCATTGGATATCACTTCATTGAAGCATTTCTATCTCCATAAACAATTCATATAAGAGCCGTCATTGGCCAACCATGCATGGCGATTGTTTCAATCAGAAAACATAATCAAAACATTTCTTTTCCAATGATATAAACATCAAGGGACATGATGAGCTATGTGTGATTACTCTTATTTAATATGGATGAATCGCTACTACTCTTCTTTTACATCCTACCAAAAATCTCTCATGTATCAAAGAGGACAACTTAAACCATCGTAACAATTTCACACACGTAAATGAGAAGAGCCTAAGCCTCACTCCATTAGCTTCTTCCTGAGGGTTTCAAGATAGTGAAGGGGAGATGTGGAAGAGTGTTGTGATCCGTGGAGAGGATGAATATGATATCCCACAAAAAGTTCTCCCTATAACTCTTGCAAACATTCTATTCTTGCAGAGTGTTGTGATCCTTGGAGAGGATGAATATGATATCCCATAGAAAGCTCTACCTATAACAATTGCAAACACTCTATTCTTACACAAGCAATCACTTATTGATTGGTCACTGTTTAATCTTGTTAAACTTATTGTTTAATCTGTTATCGATTCTAGGTTCTTGGGATGGTTAGGAGTCTGTAAAACAGAGGCCCTGTTTGTATTTTCCCAATTCTATAGGTTCAATTGTATATTACTTCAATGACTTAACACGCTGAATTAGATTATCCTTCAACTACCATCAGTTTGCGTATTACAACATACTTCAACACAAGACAATTATCTACGCATTACATTGTTCTTCACCACTAGGCACGTAAACACGCACCTCGTCTCGTCATCGAAATATCAATTAACTTAATACTGCCTCAAAACTTAACGCAGTACTGAACTAATTACAGAGAGACAAAGATACAAAATACTCAGAATGTAAGTAAGACGCCACACTTGTTGGAGCAAGTCTATGACAAGCCTAAGTATTGGCTTGAGTCTCACAAAGTCATTAAAGAACCTTCAAAATGAAGACTATGTAAAGTTCACTTGTGAACTACCTCTTGTAACTTTTGAAGAGTTTACTTAATGTAAAAGTAAGAGAATCTTAAGTGGTTGAGCCCACATGATCAAGAATGGAAAGAGGAGCCACGAATTCGTGATTTGTGGTAGGTAGAGAATCAAATCAATCATTGATTGATTGGAGAGTGATTGAGGGAAGTTAGCCTCCCAAACTCAACTATAAATAGATGGCAGTTTTAGTCGTGGTTAGAGAGACCTATGTGAAGACCTCCAAGAGCTGAGCTTTATGCCATATCAAGGTGTGATTACAAGGCACACATATGTATCAGTAAGTCATTGTATTGTACAAGCAATATACTTTCATTTTCATGATTATTTGAGTTCATCTTTCCATGTTCTTGTGATGTGTACTACTCACTGCCATTACTTCAGTTTTTCTCAGTCAGCTTGCAGAGATTGTTTCTCTGCACTTGGTTCATAATTTTCAGTGATTTAACTTGGTAAAGTTAGCTCTATAAGTCTACTATATGCTCACAAATTTTCATGTCATTTGGATGTTGGAATCTTCAGTTATGTTCATTTGAAGTCAACAGGGTATTTTCATCTTCACTTCTCTGTCAGGTACCCGACTTTTTCAGTCATCTTGTCAGAGTCATTTCTCAGTGTTTACTCATCCCAATTCAGTGATTTCAAGCTTGTTAGATTCAGCTTACTGTCTAGTATAAGCATACAAATTTTCATGATCATTGGATTCTTACATCTTGAGTTATGTCAATTTTTCTACTCACTGGTCTATTTCTATAGCAGCCCGTGAAAATCGGGATGATGTCATCACTTGTTAAAAGTCATTCTCAGTGTGTGGTTTGTTATTTTTGATGAGATTACTCTCTAAAGTTAGCTCTTTAAGCTACCTAGCCATCCCCAAGAGGAATTAATCTAATTGATGTTGTGCTCAGAGAATTATGTAAAACACTGGACAGGTGTATCAACCAAGAATAGCAAGTTTTCACCTCTGAGCTAACTCCAACTTATCTGTTTTGATCTATCTTTTTGAGAGTGATCTTCCAAGGTACATAGGGTGTCTAATACATCCATTGGCAAGCTAAAAGGGCCCACCATCTACTCCTGGAGTTCATTTGGCTGGTGTAGAGCAAAGATTTTGCAACACCTCTTCATCTTCAACACATACCTATCCATCTCTTCACAACACTCCAGTTAGGCATTCACCCAGACCACAGTCTGACGACCTGCCTTCTGTTTCACGCATGCCCTTTATTAATCAAAAGTTACAACTGATGCGCTACACCCTTTCAGTATGCGTGCGACTTTTTAGGGTTTCATATTACATTCCATATTACATTCCGGCGGCTCACACTGGCATGCACGGTGGACTCAAACCCGAAAAGGAAAATACAAAGGTTAAGATTCATCTATGATACCCTGTACATACATGGATGGGGCTAACTTAAAGGTGTGGACAATCTTCTGCTTCAAGGAATCTAGCATATCCTTCAAAATTTGAGGCTCAACTAATTGGGCATCAGTTCTAACCAAATTGGCAGCTATTACTTGACTTATTAAAGACTCCGCGTGAGTCTGCAAAAATGCTTCTTGTAAATAAAAGTCATTTGTGAGAGCAACATCTCTACGCAATTTCATTTAGGTGATGTCTGCATCAATCTTAGACAACTTGTCAGCTTGAATGCCTAATTGCTTAGTTCCTTTTGAATTGCTGCAATCTCCTTCTTCAACTTAATATTCAGGCCAATTTCTTCTTCCAAAGATCGACTTTTGTGGAACAGCTCCTCGGTGACCTGCTTAAGCTCTTTCTCAGTGTTTATAACGTTCGTCGCTAACGTCTGAGAAGCCTCTTCTAGTATGCTGAGCTTATCTCTCGTATTATGAAGCTCATTGCCTAGCAAAGTCAAGGCATCGTGTTTATCTGTAACTTCTTGCTTTAATTCATTAATTTCGGTGTCCTTGTTGATAATAATTAGATCCTTCTCTGTCAACTATTCCTGTAGTCACTGGATTTGGATATTCAAGGAGTGAATATCGGTTTTGGCTTCAAGAAGTTCTTCTTGGAGGGGTGCAATATCAGCTTCTAGAAGGTCTACTTTGCTCTACAGCTCCTGTCGAATGGTCTGTGTTGCCGTCTTCAATTGAAGAGGTAATTGCTGGGATAACTGAATCAATATATGGCCCATGGATGCCAATTTGGTGAACATAACTGGGCTGGAGAGAGAAGTGGTAGGCTGCGATGGTTGGGAAGATAGGAGGTGTGGAGACGAGGGTGGAGAGTAGTCGAGTGAAGACAAAATTTTGGAGGAAGACTCACAAATGGCAGTTGGAGGCGAGGAGGCAGAAGCATCAACAACAGCAAGAAGTGTGGTTGGAGGAGGAAGGGGAAGAAGAGTTGTCGGCACTAGGACGATGCTTGTTTCGTTTTGAGGCGAATACGAAATAGTGGCAACTTCGGTTACGGCCTCTTCAGTACATGGCGGTTGCTTTGCCGTGTCGGCTTGATCATCTGCTACTTGTGAAGAAGATGGATGACACACAATGGCAGTGGTATCTTCCACTGTCTCCTTCACAACCTCAGCATCCGGTTGTTTTGTTGCATCCCGCTATAATGAAGTGGTTGTATCATGGAATACTTCAACTTCTTGAGCAGCGGTTGTTTCCTTCACTTGACTTTGGGATGGGCTGATGCAACTGCGCTTGCTTCGAAAGAAGTGGAGAAGATCTTCATCGTCATCATCCTCCAACATCTGTGTAGACTCCTCATGTAAGAGCAAAGTGTTCACGGGGGGTGGTTGCTTTGCTTGGATCACCGGAAGGAGAAAGGTGAGAAGGTGCGGCAATCGAGTCCTAGGAATCTCATTCTTGGCTATCTGCTTCGAAACGGCTTGGCATTCACGATGAATGCGCCGAAAAAAGAAAGACATGAAGTTAACGGCTTGGCGTGCGGCTGTATCAATCATGGAGTAAAATGGGCGTGAAATGCCGTAAGTGCGTTTTTGCAAGTTCAAGGCAGCAACTAGGAACTGGAGTGCAGTGCATTCCGATTCAGGTCGACACAAAATGGCAAACTCGTTAGTTCCTTCATGGTCGCCATAGGAAGGAGTGGGCCATTGACCAACCCCTCCTGAGGGAGACAGAGTCCCTCAGCGACGATACAGAGTGTAACAACAACACGGGGATTCAAGCATGCTAGCGGCCAGCATTGTTCTGTAGCTGGCGTAGCAGCTATGTCAGAGATTATCTGAGCAACAAATGGATGACACTCCACTGAATGCCAAGGCAATTCAGCGAAGGCCAAGAGACCACGAATACGTAGATACTCGCTCACATCCGGAGCGAGACCATCACGGAAGGTAACGATCGTCGCTAGAGCTTCCATGGCGCAATCAAAACACACAAGAACACAGGGAATACAAAGATCGCAAGCACACAAGGATGCAATAGCGAATAACAACGTGAAAAATAGGATTAAGTAGAAACGCTGGAGAACCATACGAAGTGAAACCCAATCATCACGCAGTGTTGGAATATTACAATTATAATGACGACATGCACGCATTAACAGAATCGGAGATGCAAAAGGCGGCTACTAATCATGGTTAGGTAAGAAAACTGAAGGATTACGGTCAATCAGTCAATCGGAATTACGTAAAGAGGACAAGAATGTCGAGGTAGAACAGTGAGAAAAAAGGAGTAAAAATACTGATTATGCATCAAGAGGATGAAGGCGGTGGCTAATAGGGACAAAGCTTCGATCCATTGATCGCTTTAGGAAGAAGGGTACCGGTTAAGGTGGATAACCGAAAAGTTGCTAGTCCCACTTGTTCGACAATGCGGTATGGACCGAACCAACACAATTTAAACTTTCCGACTGATCGATTAGATTTAGCATTATAAAAGAGCACTAATTGGTTGATGGTAAACACGGGGGTTTTAAGGAAACGATCGTGAGTTCTTGCTTGTCTGAGCTGAACTTCCTGCAACACCAGAAAACTCTTGAGGCGCTATTCATCCAGAGACCGTAAAGCCTCCAATAAGAAAGGGAAAGATTCTTCCGGTAGTAATTTCTGCTCTAATGCCACTCGCAGACTAGGAACCACCAGCTCCATAGGAGCAATTGCCTCCAAACCATAAGCCAACTTGAAGGGCATTGTTCCGGTCGCCACTTTATATGTTGTGTGGTAAGCCCATAATACGGAAGGTAGGAATTGGTCCCATCTCTCTAGACAATCTAATACCAGTTTCTTTAAGATATTCAACAGAGATTTATTGGTGCTCTCGACGAATCCATTTGTGCGTGGGTAGTAGGGAGAACTGAACTTATGCACAATCTGGAAGGTTTTAGTAAGCACTTGCATTAATGTGTTTGCAAAGTGCATAGCTTGATCAGTCACAATCTCCAAAGGTAAACCATAGGGTGGAAAAATATCTTTCATCAAGCATTTAGCGACCGCAACCGCTGTGGCGGACGGTAGAGCCCAAGCTTCGGCCCACCTAGTCGCATAATCCGTGCATTTAAGAATATATCTGTTATTGGTAAATGTCACCGGAGGTGTGATTGGTCCGATAAAATCCAAGCCCCATTTCTGAAAAGGTTCAAGAGGCAAAACGGGTTGGAGCGGAAAGTAATGTCTCTGTAAAGGTTGACCCAAACGTTGACACTCATCATACTGCTGCACATACTTGGTCACATCACGGTACATCGTAGGCCACCATAAGCCACTCTGTAGGATGTACCCCTGAGTGATCCATGTAATATAACTGCCCTACAATTATTCGGAATCGTCGACTATACATGGCCAGTTTATGGCGAGCAGTCGGAGAGGTCGTGCCGGGAGGACATCCACTGGTCAAGAAAAGCATCAAAGTATCATAATAGGAGGATTTTATCGGCAATTCTTGTTGACCATCCTGTACCGTCTCAGTTGCATAGATAGCAGGTGTGGTATCTACAACTCCTTCCAGAGGTTCATCAGAATCCAACCGAGATAGAAAATTAGCAAGTGCGTGTGTGGACCCTGGTCGATGTACTACTAAATAATCAAACTCTTGGAGCAATAAGACCCATCTTGATATTCTTCCTCCCAAATGTTGTTGGCGAACAAGGTACACCAAAGCCGCATGATCAACATGAAAAGTGAAGCGGCGTCCCAGTAAATAATGCCGGAATTTCTTCACCAAATATACTAATCCGAGACATTCACATTCAGTGAGTGAATAATTGCACTCAGTCAGAGCCAATCTGCGGCTCGCATAATACACTAGACGGAACCATTTTTCTGTTTGCTGCATTTGTACACTGCCAATTGCAATGTCGGATGCATCCACAAAGACATGAAAGGGAAGTTCCCAGTTTGGCGCTTGTAAAATAGGTTCCTACGTTAACAATGATTTCAACCTATCGAAAGACAATTGACATGCTTCAGTCCATTCAAACTGGCGAGGAGTACTGGTTATCAGTCGATTGAGGGGCGTGGCCAGATGAGCAAGCCACCGCAAATGTCGTCCATGCCACCGGATTTGTCCCAAAAAACACATCACTTCTTTGGGTGTCTTAGGAGCAGATGCCTCCAGTACGGCCTTCACCTTATCTGGATCAACTTGAATTCCCTGTTTTGAGATAATGTGCCCCAGCAACTTGCCGCAAGATACTGAGAACACTGATTTATTTGGGTTTAAGCACAAATGGTATTCTCGACACTTGGAAAAACAGCACCGTAAATTATACAAATGCGCCGAAGTATCACCGGATAAGGAGAAGTCATCCAAGTAAACCCTCATGAATGTAGTGAGATAGGGAGAGAAAACTTCCTGCATGCAGCGCTAAAACGTACTTGGAGCATTTCGCAGACCAAACCACATTACTGTACACTCATAAACGCCCCAGTTGGTTATAAATGTTATCTTTGGAATGTCCTACTCCGCCATTCGTACTTGATTATAACCGCTATATCCATCCAAAAAGGAGTACATCTTGCGACCTGCCACATCATCTAACATGGTGTCCAGAAATGGTAGAGGGAATGGATCAGGTACGGTCGCTGCATTTAATTTCCGATAGTCCACACATATTCCTAATTGCTTATTCTTCTTAGGAACTATGACAATAGGGGAAATCCACTCCGCATGCTCAATCGGAACAATAAACCCAACCTTCAGCAATCGATCCAACTCAGCTTTGACCTGGGCCACATAGTGAGGATTCATTCTATAGCTGGGTTGTTTAATAGGCCGAGCATCTGGTTTCAGCATAACCTTGTGTTGATAGATACGCGGGTCCAACTCCTTCATATCCCGGTAATCCCATGCAAACACATCAAAGAATTCACGTAGCAACTGCAGCAAGTTATCTTGGAAAGTCTCTGCTAGTCCCGCCTTGATCTTCATCAGCCACGGATTAGTTTCATCACCTAAATTACAGGTAACCAATTGGTCTTCCGGTACGTAGAACTGCCGGGGCATGGCAAAGTTGTCACCTGATTGAAGCAATTGTTGTAAGCATCGTATCATCCAAGGTCTGTGATGCTACACTTGCTTCGGGTCCGCCGGTCAGTGGTACCACCGTACAGGCTGTCAGACTCTAGTTATCGGCCACTGTTTGTAAATCCAGAGTTCCCAGTGCTATCAGATCCATGTTAGCTTTAAGAAAAGCTTCCTCTTCATCAACTGAAAGACCATCTAGCATGTGTACAGGTTCGGCTACATATGGACGTGCATGCAAGTCGCAAGGCTTCATGTCATCCAGTGGAACGACATACTTAAAGTGGTTATTCTTAAAAATCAATTCATGAGCTGACCAATCCTGAACTACCTTAGCTTGTTTTAACCATGGTCATCCACCAGAACCTCCATCAATTAATACTTGAGTGCTTTTGTGATTCTTATACCAGACCGTAATCAAGGGCACCGCATGATCCACCGTCGGATCAAGTTCAGGCTGAATTGTGGCTATCGAAGGATCACGGGAAGGTCCTCGACTGACCTCTTGCTGGAACTGTTGACGCACGCCAGGAACCAAAGCCAATAGTTGTCCCAATGGCAATGTAATAGATGCCTGGATAAGACATCCCATACCGGATCAATTTTTTCTGTTTCCGGTACGCTGTCCGGTGGGGACTCCGGTACTATTTGGGTCAGATTTCTGCCTTTCGCTACTGCCTACGGTATGCTTTACTGCGTCACCAGAACTGGGTCAGGAAAAATAGTTTGTTCCTGGGTTGCCCACTTGCTTGCTTTAGTAAACACCTTCTGCTGGTCACGAATTCCAGGTTCAAAAATCTCCACAGCTGGCTGTAATTGCTTTCCCGAGCGTGTTTGCACTGTTGTCGTTTGAGTATCAATTGCTAAAATGTACACCATGTTCGCCATCGGGTGTTGTCGTTCCTTTTTCTTTTTATCGTACTCGGCCGCATCTTTACAATACCTATAGATATGCCCTATTTCACTGCAAAAATGACATTTAGGTGGTGGAAGAGATGCACCTTCACCTGCTGTACCCGCATTCCACCGGGTTTGTCCAAAGTTAGTTGACCGTGCGCCTCTATAATTCTTGTATCCTTGGTAAGGAGTATTCCTCATTTGTGGTTGTACGTAATGACTGGCCGGTTGCCCTTGTTCTTGAATGATAGCATTGACAGCCGCTCTACTCTATTCCTTTGCGTTATAAGGACAAGTCTCCGTAGTATGGTCCACGGTGTGGCAAATAGCACAGTACATCTGATTCAGAGCGCATGCTGAGCTAGTGTGTCTTGTGTTTTTACATTTAGTACAGTAAATTTCTTTCAGAGGATCCTGGTTTGAATGCTTGGATGCCTTCAACCACTCTAGATCTTCAGTGAATCCTCCCACTTTATTTTCTAACTGTAACGCCATAGCGATTACGGCATCCAAGGTCATTCCTCCCACACATCATATGATCATAAGCTGTTTCAATTGGGGATTTAATCCGTTTATGAACCACTGCGTAATGACGTCGTCTGGTAAATTAGCATGCGCTGGTGGTAACTATCGTAAATGAGTCTGAAATAGAGTGGCATAATCTTGTACATTCTGGTGTGGCTTCTGCCTATTATTTTGCACATAATCAAAAATTTTTGTTGGGTTTTTCTTTAACCGGAATCGTTGCAGGAGTGCATCCTTCACGTCATCATACTACCGGAAATGATTCAAGTCATACTCGGTTAACCAGCGAGAAGCTTCATTGACCAAGGTTGACTGGAACACGATGGCTTTATAAGCAGGGTCTGTTGGGTAATTTAAAACTGCATAATTAATTTCAAATGTCCGCACATGCGCGTCGGGATCATCTCTCGAAAAACTTCCAAATTTTGTGTAGGTGACTCCGGCTAGCACCGGACGCGGTGGAATAATTTGTTTCTGTTTCTGTTGTTGTTGTTGTTGTTGTTGTTGCTGTGAACTACTCATATTGCCTGGACTTTGGGGGCGGATTTCCTGATGTCCCTGGACCGTATGTCACTTTGCCAATTTTTCGGTCCAAAAATATCTCTGAACCGATTAGTTAACTCAACATCTAATAGCTCTTTCTCAACCTTAGTGTCGAAATTGGCTAAACTTGCACCTAAAAACGGTGAATGCAGTAAATTCCTGCCGAACAATAGCGCACTATCACCGAAAATCACCGAATGCTCATCGGAGAGCACCGGATTATCACCGGACAATACCGAACTGTCACCGAAAATCACTGAATTGTCACTAGAAACTAACGTATTGTCTTCAGAATGCACCGGACTATCACCGAGACGCATCGGATTACCACTGCACTCTACCGAACTGCTTCTGCACAACACCGAACTGCCACCGGAATTGCCACTCGCTTGTTGAATTGAACCTTCTGCAACTGAACTTGATTGTTCTTCACTTCTACCACCAGGGGGTGTTCTTAACAAATTCGGAACTGCCCAGGGATGTGGATCACTTTGATATTTGGGATAAGATTCACCGAAACGTGTTATCGGCATCTATCAAAGTATTCTTCTTCACTCCTTAACCTTTTCTTCAACTGGCTACTCCATTTCCCATAGAGACGTCGCCAATGTTTAATCTTGTTAAACTTATTGTTTAATCTGTTATCGATTTGGGTTCTTGGGATGGTTAGGGGTCTGTAAAACAGAGGCCCTGTTTGTATTTTCCCAATTCTACAGGTTCAGTTATATATTACTTCGATGGCTTAACACGCTGAATTAGATTATCCTTCAACTACCATCAGTTTGCGTATTACAACATACTTCAACACAAGATAGTTATCTGCGCATTACATTGTTCTTCACCACTAGGCACGTAAACACACACTCCATCGCGTCACCGAAATATCAATTAACTTAATACTGCCTCAAAACTTAACGCAGTACTGAACTAATTACAGAGAGATAGAGATACAAAATACTCAGAATGTAAGTAAGACGCCACTCTCCAGTCAAGCATTTGCCCAGACCACAGTCCAGCGACCTGCCTTCTGTTTCACGCACACCCTTTATTAATCAAAAGGTACAACTGATGCGCTATGCCCTTTCGATATGCGTGCGACTTTTCAAGGTTTCATATTACATTCCATATTACATTTCGGTGGCTCACAGTCACATTAACTTGGAGAGGTGTCAAGTTATCTAAGGAGGTATAGAAGAGAGTATGTGACCATTGAAGAGGAAGAATATGAAACCCCACACGAATTCTACCTACTAGTTCTTGCAAACACTCTATCCTTCTTCTCATTGATTGCTCAATGAGAACAAAATGTCTTTTCAAGGTCTTTGTCGAACTACTCTTTGCTTAGAAAGTCTTTTAGAACATTTTTGTCCTCCAAAGTGTATTGTTTTCTTGCATGGTCCTTTTGTCTCATCAAAGAAATAGAGACGTATGAAAGAAAGAGAGGCATAAGATGAATTTTCTACGTCTAAATAGAATAGCAATTCAGGAGCCACATAGTACATTTAGTAGATCGAAAAATTTGCATCAAAAATCAAGACTCGTTAACGCACGCTAGCTTGATTGGTTTGAACCCTTGCCTCTTGAGGCAGGGGCACGGGTTCAACCCCCTGATAGCCGCGGTTGATACATTGGGCCTTAGGCCAGTTATAAACCATATTTTCTTATCGCCTTTGGACAATTATCGATGTATCGTGTCAAGTTCGTCTAACCATTGCTATTGTGGGATAAAGGAAGTCTCGCGAATACTATGCCCATTTACTCTGTACAATTGTAATATCAAAGTTAAAGCTCAAGAGGAGTAAGCTTCTGCTGAACTTTCATTTAAAAAAAAAAAGACTCAAACCTCACTAATTAGCGGGCATTTTGTACATATGAATGGCTATATAACGATAAGCGCGAGATCGAGAAATTTATCCTCATTGATCAGCAAAAATGTCCGTCTTGCCACGTTTATATCGTTTTCAGAAGCATTTCTTTTTTGGTAGACTGGAGCGCCCCGTACTGCTTAAGACTCCGCCTTCACCAACTGTGACACCTTCAATTGTAGGAGGTCGAGGATTGCGCATTAGACCATTGCGAGCTATTTGGCATTGCGGAATCGGTGACTACTTAATCGTCCATTTCGTTGTAATGGCTTCTCTCGCGCTCTTGTCCGCTGTGATGATGTTAATGTCAATGTTCGATTTTGTTCCAGCAGTTGCTCTTAACCATGCCTCGATCTCGGAATCCCATGCGCATCCTCGCCTCGTGGTTTAGACGTCAGCCACTCAAAGTGAAGAGTTTCTTCGCTGTGATCGCAGGAATCTTTACTTTAGTCTTCATCAGGTTCGTTGTCCAAGACCATGACAACCTCTTCGTCGCAGCAGAGGCCATCCATTTTGTGGGAATTATAGTCCTCATCTACAAGCTTACGAAGGAGAAAACCTGTTCAGGTAATGAAAGCTTCTGATTCGGGTTGCTGGCGTTGGCAGAAGTTGTTTAATTTTTAACGACCTACATGTAAGTTAGGGTCGCACATAGGCAAATGTGTTGTGCTAACATTTTTTTCAATTGTATTAGCACTACGCGCTGTCTAATGCTATCAATCTGAGGAGACAATGGCCATCAGGGACGATCAACTATATCGTAGGAGTAGATGCTAGCATCCCCTCAATCCAGTAAAACATGGATAGGGATGAGGTCAAGGAAAACTAATGTACAGTTCAGCTCCATGAAATGAAACTATTTGCGAAAGAAGAATTCGAGGAGCTGCGTAGTTTGAGTCTATTTTATGTTTTTCTCTGAAATATTTTTAAGACCTGTAAGTGGCCTAGAATTGTCGGATATCCTATGATTTGTCTTTCATGTGACAGACTATGAATATGCAAAAGTTATATACACGTAATACAGAAACTTGACAGGGAATTTACTGATTTAAACAAGCAGTTTGATAGAAAGATCTATAAAGTACCTTTTTGAAAGGGCATATTGCCCCTTATAGGAAAGACACTTGTCTTCTAGTAGTGGACCTGTCATTAATGTGAGTATTTGCTATTGATGGCTTAAAAGGTTTACCTTTTTTGTAAGTATGCAGTTTGGGAATATTTTGTGGACGTGTAAAGGAATCTGTGACACACACACATCAAAGTAACAGGGATATTCATTGTCTTCGTTCAAACTATATTCGTAATCTTTTTAGTTGTATGTATCAGTTGATCTTTTCATTCTCACATATCTTTTTTTGTTGTCCTCCAATCATGATTGTGAGTCATCATTAGGTTGAACCTTCACAAATTGTGTCATTCATAAAGACAGCTCATGATGAATGAAATGTTAGCGGTTCTCTCCATAGTCTTTATGTGAATTAGTATTGTCGTCATGATTAATTTGCGATTCTCTATGTGTTTGCAGCTCGTCATGCTCATTTCACCAAGTAATTCCCACATTTACATCACTTAGACATTTGGTTGCAAACTTGCAATATCTTTGATCATCTATTACGAGATTGGCATGCAAGCTTGGGATTGTGAATTGGCTCTAATGGCTGCATCATATCTATAAGGGTTGGAAATATTGCTTTCATCCATTTGTAGTTCTACAAGTACAATTTTGTCATTGAACTTGAGATGTTTTATTCTTTTCATCATTCTAATTATTAAAAGAAAAGTTATCGTCGATTTTTAGCTTTTTTTTTGTGTAATTCATATTTGCATTTCTAGTCTCTCTTGCACTTTCCTTCCCTCCTTTTTTGTCATTCTCTTGATTTAAGTTTAGTTTGAGCTCTATTGAACATTTAAAAGAAGTGGTTCAATCTCCTTTTATGATGCTTGCAAATTTCAATTTACTTTTTCAGAATGCATGAAAATATTGGCTTTGAATACATCCAATTAGAAAACCTTATTTAGAAATATGAGAGGGATTGATGGACGAGTGATTTTTACTAGGATTGTTGGTCTCATATGCTTTTCTTTCTTTTTTTCTTAATTAGTAGAGATTTAGGGCATTTAATTATCAGTGAATACCTTACTATATTTTTAGGATATTGGGGATAGGGCTTTCTATTAGAGCAAAATATAGAATCTTGTTTTGATGTATGCTTCTATTTTCAAGTCCGTAGAGAAAGGCATTGAAAGTTTTCTTTGACATCTAGAAGAATTCATAGGATATTCAAGGGGTTTTTGCACATTCTAGTTTTGTGGCCATTCGTATATTTTCTTTAAACGTAAATATATATTTAGGTTGTATTTTATCTTCTGTTCTTAGCTTGTTTGTGTGTAATCTATGTTTATTATAGATTTTTATCACATTTTTTGAATTCTTACATCATGAGACATTCTAACCATTTTGTTTTTGTTTGAAAGAATTTTCTCATAGAGTGACTTTTGAATGAAGTTAACTTGTCTACATGGATTGCAAGGGATTGCAACTCTGCTACTAGAAATTATTGAAGTTTTTGTAGATTTTATGGTTTCAAGGTCCATGAAACTAGCCTCTAGACTAGGAGATGATAAATCCACTTTCACAGGGGAGTTTCTTCAATTGAAATTAGGGATTGCTTGATAAAAGTACGAGTGTCCAATTATTAGATTGCCTCCTATATGGCAAGGGATTGCAATGTAATATCTTTGGATGCTACTAGAAATTATTGAAGGTTTTGTAGATTTTATGATTTCAAGGTCTATGAAACTAGCCTCTAGACTCATAGTTGTTTCTGACGGGTATCTGACTTCTGACGTTTACCCGACGTCTGACGGGTAAGGTAAAACGTTGCTGACGGTATCTGACGCCGCCTAAAATTTTTACAAGAAATCTTAAAACAAATAATAGAGATATCATGTTAACATGTCAATGGCAAGTGATGTATCATGTATCATGTGCACAATTACTTTTCTATTTCTAAATTCTACCATTATACATGTATGGGCCATGGCAAAAGCAAAATCTTAGTATGTTAAACTTCTTGTTTATGACACGTAACTCATGAGAGATAGTCTCATATGATAATATCCTATATCATAAAATGATAAATGTATAAATTTATCATGTGTATGCATGTAGCATGCCCTCATCCCCTCATGAGTTGCATGATAGAGTAGAGTAAAGATCCCAATGTCCACACTCTATACGTGAAACATGATTGCTGTCATAAAGTGTGCAAAAGTTTTGACTCTGCTGTCTTGCAAAACTGATCCATAGGGCATCCTTTGAATCTCGATTATACCAAAAAAAAAGAAGGGTAAGAATTGTCAACATTGATGCCCATTCTTTGATGATAATTTGTACCTTTCAAAGAGGTAGTCTGTAGGCTTTAGGTGAAGCACTGAAGCTCCCAGCCTGAAGGTGAAGCACTTGGGCTGGACCTTGCAATGGCACTCTTCCAGCATACACAAAGTGCAATGGGAATCTACTATATTGAACAAGGGCATATGAGACCTTATGGCAGAGGAGGACCTAGGGTAGAACCGTAGAGGCAAGAGGCAAACAGCCAAAGGCAAAATAGAGCAGCATTGATTTCTGGGAGACTTGCTGAAGCATGATTTCTGGGACACTTGCTGCAGCATGCATGCACACTGGAACCAGAGAAGTGCATATTATAACAAATCAGAGCTTAACAAATGTGGCCTCCAAACATATATGAAAAAGTCACGTCAGGAAAACGTCAAAAACGGCCGTCAGAAGTCAGAAGTCGGGAACGTCAGGAAACAACAGTGTCTAGGCTAGGAGGTGATAGATCCACTTTCACAAGGGAGTTTCTTCAATTGAAATTAGGGATTGCTTGATAAAAGTACTTGTGTCCAATTGTTAGATTGCCTCCTAAATGGCAAACAAATTACACCTTGTTTGTCCCAAAGTCTTTTGCCCCTTGCAATATTTCTTTGTTTGCTAAAGAAGGAAAAATATGTGATGTAGACTTTCTTGGAACAAACAATGAACAAGGGTTTTGATTTACAATAAGTGGGGAAACATTTGTAACTTTAAAATGTATGCATTTCTCTTTTCTCAAGGAATCAATCATGCTAAGTAGAAGAATACTTTTTAAGTGTTGTGAAAAATCGCAATGTCTGGTTGCATAGCCACCATAGCATACATCAATGAGCTGCTTGATGAAGCATGTGGAACATCCTTCATGTCATCCAATCCATTCTCATCTTGAAGAATCAACTCAGAGAGAGAGAGAGAGAGAGAGAGAGAGAGAGAGAGAGAGAGAGAGAGAGAGAGAGAGAGAGAGAGAGAGAGAGAGAGAGAGAGAGAGAGAGAGAGAGAGAGGGGGGAGAGTGAGAGAGAGGAGGGAGGGGGAGAGAGAGGGAGAGAGAGAGTATACATTATGAGAGAAAGAGTAGAGAAAACTCGTGGGTATTCTTGCCAATTTGATCATGTTATGGTCGGCCTTCAACATTCTCATGATGATGCAAAGTTGTGGGAACTCGTGACCATGGAGTTTCATGTAGCTTACATATAAAAGAAAGAGTCTTGAGCCCTCTCAGAGGGGTTCCATATGAGCCTCCAAGAGGTATGGACACATAAGGAAGCTCTTCCTCCTCTAACTTCTTGATTGTGCAATGCTATAAGGTAGGAACACATACACAATGTTATTTCTGGGTTTGAAGTCACATACAAGATCATGTACATGTGCATGTGCTCATCGACATGTCCTCTATCTTGTTGTGTGACCACATGAGCCATAACTCTCCTTGGAGCTCCATTTCTATGCATACCCTCCTTTAGAAGGTGATGGTTTAGCACCTATCCACACTCTTTGGAGCATAACTTTTTGTAGAGGTATCCAAATAGAAAAATTAAAATGCTCTAGGTTCCTTTCTTAAAGAACTTTGAAATGAGTGTTGTATCCCACATTTTTCCCTTTGGAGCACAAGTGTAGAGAGCATTTTGTTTGCTAAATATCTTCTCAAAGGGAGGTGCTGCCCATACACCTAGGTCCATTGTTTGGGCAATAACTTTGAGCTCCGACATCCAAATTGAGAGATCTACCCAAGGAAGCATGCTCTGATATCTTCGCATTGGTTGCTCGTACACATCAATAACACCTACCAATGTGTTTTTGAAAGGGTTTGAAGTTTGTAGTTTTAAGCGTACTTACAAAAAAGTTTGAGGAGCTTCAAGTTGACTTCGAAAGGATGTCTAAGAAGAGTTGAAGTGATTTGAAGTCTTTGCAAAACAATTTGCTCTCTTTGCACCCATGCACATACGAACATTCACAACATTATTATTTGAGGTATCACTAGCTTATGCACTGCTTAACATTAGAGCATGATTGCATGTTTACGATGCATAAGCTACATATTTAGGTGATTTTTCATGAAAATATCAGTTTGAAGAAAATGTATTGCTTTTCGAAGAACTCTTTTCTATTCTTTTGTTGGAGAAAGAGTTTTCTATTGGAGATGTTCTAGGGTAGGATTGTTATGCTGGTACTAACACAATGGAAAAATATTAAAACTTGATAAATTAAGGGTGTATTATCCAAGGGTCTTTTTATTGATCTTATGTGCTTGCCACCATGTAGTCGATGATTCAGTGCTTGTAGTGCACTAGATTTTTGTTGTTAAAGTAGGCTGCTTTAGTTGTTATGTTGTCGAATTTTTTAGAGGATCTATGCATAGATTTGCATAAAACATATTTTAACTAGCTAGGTCTAGCAAATAATTTGCTATCTAGATAAGGGCGTAGACAAAGATTTATGGATAGGTTTCGAATAATTTATAATCAATTGATTATGAACCAAGATATAGTTCTAAAACTCATCACTCCTAAGCAAGGAGTAGATGGATAGATTTTGTGTTTGTGAGAAACACAATATACAAAGTCGTTTGGATCTATGAATATATATTTTCAATAGCTTTGAAGAGAACTAATAGGTTCTCTTTCTAGCTAATATTGACCATTGAGATGGTTGAGAATATGAAGTTTTGTGACGAGAGGTTAGGAGAACCTCAAAATCACCAAAGGAACTATATCATAGATGATATATCATGTTGTGTAGAGAACTCAAGGTGAGTTGACAAATCGAAACACACCTAATTGGTGTAATTTATATAAGTAATACAAGGGGACTTGGAAATGGGTCCAATTTCACATATGTGTGTGTGTATATATATATATATATATATATATATATGGTAAATCAAGGTGCATTATGTGTGGTGTGTTTACCATATTGAAATAAAACTAGTAATAATTAGTATGACATGCTAGAGAAGGATCATAGCTTTTGGGAAGATTTGTTATTCCATGCTATGCAAAGTGCTCCTCATTTTTATATTATGTGTTATATGTAAATGTAGTTGCTATTTGGAAATTCATGCTAAGCTAGGGTAAGGATTGTCAAGATTATGGCTAGATTAAGATCTAAAACTCGATTTTCTTAACCAAGAGATAATAGAAGAGCTGTAGGAAATTCTAGAAAATAGTGGGAGCATTATTAATCAAGAGATAATACGAGAGTTGTATGAAAGTCTAAAAAATGGTGGGAGCATCATTAGAATAACTTAAAGTGTATAGATAAAGACACTTTGAAAGGAAACCATGATATGGTTGCCATTACAAAGAGAAAGTGGAACACTAAAGTGAGATACTCTTGATAAGAACATAAACATGGTTCTTTTCATATGAGAGTGGAAATAAATAGCAATTAAATGTAAGATGATTTAAAAAGATACTATATTTATGGTATTGTTGTCTCTTAGACTAACCAAGGAAGGTAATACTCGGGAGTTGGGACCAAGGAAGGTCATACTCGGGAGTCGGGACTCGGGACCAAGGAAGGTCATACTCTGGAGTCAGGACAAGGGCAAGTTATTGCAAGGATCATGAGAATAACAAGGGAAAGTTATTGCCAAGATTACATGTATTGATAGGTGAGAGCCTAAGGTATCTATTACGAACCTTAGAGAGGACTCTAAATCACTTATAGGTTAATACTACACACCAAATAAGTACTAATTATAGAACTTTGTTTGAGAGGATAGTTCATCTTCAAGCTTTCATGATCAAGATCAAAGAAAGTAGCATTGTGATTAGAGTGAATAAAGTAAATTATTATCATTGGAATCCATAAGAAGTGCTAAAGCATCATAGTTAAAGAATTGAGGACATGGAAAACCTCAAATAGGTTAGTAAAGAGATTATCTAAAGCATCATAGTTAAAGAATTGAGGACATGGAAAACCTCAAATAGGTTAGTAAAGAGATTATCTTTTCTTTCATGTGAGAATTAGTTGTACTTATGATAAGAGAAGGGTCAGTGAAACCAAACTTTTGTGAGTAAGAAACTAGAGGTGTGAGATCTCCGGATGTTTTAAAATGTTACAAGAGAACTCTAAGAACACTTACAGGTTTAGGATACCCGGTTCAAACGAGTTATCTCTTCTTGCCTTAGGGTTGTCTCTTCCCAATGTCTACCTTAGCGTGCCTTTGGGCCCTGTATCCTAGTGGTTGCTAGGCATCCAACCCATGCTTTCTGAATCCTTGGGTCCCCTGGGTGCTATGCCCGCTTTCATTGTACTTTCAAATTAATTCAAGGTAAACAGGAAGAGTAGATCTCAATAATCGAACCTCCTTAAAAAAAAAACACTTACAGGTCTAGGATACTTATAGATTAAGCATCTAGAACAGGTTTATGATTGGTTACCATGAATTCAAAGCTACCTTAAGTTTATGGTTATATGTTCTTTGTGAGATGAATTTGGCAATCTACTTGAATTTATCTTAGCATAGGATCTTTTGATATGATAGCTATGTGATGTGTGTCAATTCTAGTTGCATACTTTTAAGTATATAGAACAAAAGATTTTTATTCCACAAGTAGTAGAGGCTTCAAATTTATGGATTGATGGCAAATCAAAGTCCAATTAGAATGCCATAGTAAAGAAATCCAAAAGCTAGTAATGGAAAGTCATTTGAGAACTTCTGATTCTTGGATAGACTTCATATCTAGTAGTTCCATAGAAAATCATGTTTTGATTCTAGAGTGGTTAAGTACGAGAAGATCGGATAGTTCTATCTATCTCTCTACCTAAAAATGAAGAAGATAGACCTAAGGTGGACTCATCTTCATTAAGTAATAAAGAAGGCAAGTTTGGGGGCCAAGTACCATAGTAGCGATGCAACGTGTTGCTTAACATCTCCAACATACGCAACACAATAGTGTTGCATAATGTTTGCAACGTATGCAACGATTGCATTGCGTCACCCTTCCCACAAGTCCAAATCGGGTGGTTGTTTCACAACACGAGAGCTTAGGAAGCATACAAAGCACACAAAAGTGGCTTGCCATAGCATTGATATGAGAGAGAGAGAGAGAGAGAGAGAGAGAGAGAGAGAGAGAGAGAGAGAGAGAGAGAGAGAGAGAGAGAGAGAGAGAGAGAGAGAGAGAGAGAGAGAGAGAGAGAGAGAGAGAGAGAGAGAGAGAGAGAGAGAGAGAGAGAGAGAGAGAGAGAGAGAGAGCCACTAGTGACTAGAATCTAGATATGTCATACTACATAGTTGGAACTTGGAAACCAAAGATGCCTAAACGAAAGCAAAGTTGTTGGAAATATGTCTCTAGCAAACGAAAATTTGGGTGAGGTGGGAGTGAGAGATGGACGTGTAACCTATGTGGTTACAAGAGAGGTGGTGGGATAGATTGCATCAAGGCCCACCTTGCCAAATTTTGTGGCTTGGTCATTGCAATTTGCATCGTGCAAGGAGCCTATGCCGACTGACATCAAGGATGAGCTTCTTGAGTGGGTAGCTCATATTCTTGCCCACCTCCACCTCTATGAACTCATGTGATCCTCATCCACATGAGACTCAAGCAATTCAGAGTCATAAGGGATCCTCTAATGAAGGAAATGATGAGCATAAGATGATGTCAACAGTCATCCATCTTGATGATGAGACTTAATCACCAATGAAGGCTTCTTGTGGGTCTTTTTTTTGGCATTCGTACGTGCAGGCTCTCAAAGGCAAGGCCAAAGAAGATATAATGAAGCTTTTCATACAATGTGGCCTTTCTTTTAATGTTTCACGCACACCCATATGGAAGGAAGCCATAGAGCTTGTGAGCACATTAGGATAGCGGTGGCAAGGTCCTTCATATCATATACGAGGATTTGAGGACCAGCGAGCTACACAAAACAAAGGAAATAATGGAGAAAAAGTTAGAGCCCATGTAGAGCACGTGAGAGAAATATGGATGCACTATTATGTGCGATGGATGGACAACCATAAGAAAGAAGAATGTATATAACATACTGGTGCATTGCTGCAAAGGCATTATGTTCCTTTATGCCATTGATGCATCAAAGCTGGACTTGTAGGTGCATCCATGTATAGTTGAAATTTCAATTTTCGATTTTAAGATTTGCGTTTAAATTTTGGCATGGTGCATTTAACATTTGAATCTACAATGTACATGCTACATAGTACATTGTTGCATGGAGCATGTGCCATGCATCATGCATGATGCATGTGCCATGCAACAATGTACTATGTGTATAGTATATATGTATCTAATATCATGATGTAAATTTGTAATTTGATCATCTATGTTACATGTGCTATGCACTATCATCTATGTAGTATGTAGTATATGGCATATGCTTATGTACCTATAGTATCATGTATGCATGTGCCATGTAGTATATAGTATGTACTACACTACTGTTATCTATGTATTATGTAAGTTGTAACATGTATGTAATATCTATTTATAGTACTATGTCATATGTACATACTACATTTACATAGTACATGTTACATACATAGTGCATACATGTTACATAGATGCTAGTGGTAAGTACATAGTCCATTATACATGGCACATGCATACATGATCCTACATATGCTTTAGTATCATGTATGCATGTGCCATGTAGTATATAGTATGTACTATACTACTATCACATGTAGTATATGGCATATGCTATTTTATGTACTTATAGTATCATGTATGCATGTGCCATGTAGCATATAGTATGTACTATGTACTATACTCCTATCATCTATGTAATATGTAACATGTATGTAATATCTATTTATAGTACTATGTCATATGTACAGACTGCATTTTACATAGTACATGTTACATACATAGTACATACATGTTGCATAGATGATAGTAGTAAATACATTGTTCATACTACATGGCACATGCATACATGATACTACATATGCTTTAGTATCATGTATGCATGTACCATGTAGTATATAGTATGTACTATACCACTATCATATGTAGTATATGGCATATGCTATTTTATGTACCTATAGTATCATGTATGCATGTGCCATGTAGTATATAGTATGTACTATACTACTATCATCTATGTATTATGTAACATGTATGTAATATCTATTTATAGTACTATGTCATGTACGTACTACATTTTACATAGTACATACATACATGTTACAT
The DNA here is from genome assembly GCA_020310875.1 of Ceratopteris richardii. Classification (NCBI taxonomy): domain Eukaryota; kingdom Viridiplantae; phylum Streptophyta; class Polypodiopsida; order Polypodiales; family Pteridaceae; genus Ceratopteris; species Ceratopteris richardii. Next base: position 139,063,179 of record CM035427.1, on the reverse strand, counting down.
AGATGATAGTAGTAAGTACATAGTCCATACTACATGGCACATGCATACATTATACTACATAGGCACATAAAATAGCATATGCTATATACTATATATCACATAGTTGATAGTACATGACACATGTAACATAGACGATACATATTGCAACATCATGCATTGTGCATGGCACATGCGTCAATGTAGATTCAAATTTTAAATTTCATTTATGACTTTTTTTTCCTAAAGTCTAATTTGGTGTAATTTCAATGTCTCATTTATATACCCTCATATCCGCCATACTATTTTGGATATTGGCTAGAAAAATGTTGGGAAGGTCATTACCAATAATGGGAGTAAGTATTTGGCCATGTGTAGATAGTTTAAGGTTAAATTTCCCTCCATTGTGTGGATTCCATGTGCTGCACATAACATTGATCTTTTGATAGAGGGTATGGGAAAGATTCCTTGGATTCACTTTATTTTTTCCACATACCTTAGGTTTCATTCTTCACAAGAGATTAAAGCTATTAGCTATTTTCGATTATTCAGTGAGTTGGATGTGCTAAAGCCTGCAAAGATAAGATTTGCTTACATGTGCATTGTGATGGAGAGACGACTTGGGGTGCGGAAGCTTTGATGCATACTTTTGTATATAGATTGGACTACCTTGGATGGGCACACTACCCTAGAGTAGATTTTGTACGCATTATTTTTTTGTCAGACTCTTGTAAAGGCATTGGTGAGTGCCATACATCGACTCATCTAGAAGGATGTTACCGAGCTTATGAAAGATAAGGGTATGGTTAAGAACGAACTTGTTTTTGCTTTCGAAGATGATGCAGATTCACGTGAAGGATGATTGGAAAGAAAATTGCACAAAGTATTTTTCAAGAAGCATGGATTTATTACAACCACAAGAAAGTTGCATATTATTCACTCTGATGTGAATGGATCTATGAGAGAAGACTATTCATGGTCAACGGTATTTTGTCACATTCATTTATGATTTTATGAGATATTCTTGGGTTTTTTGTCTAAAAACAAACTCAAATTTTTTTTGTATCCAAGAAGTTTGCAGCTATGGTTGAAAACAAGGTGGTAAGGTTCGTAAGGTACGTAAGGTTCGGTACGTATTCGGTTCGAGGGAAGAACCTTACCTCCAAGGTAAGGTTCGTCCATTTAAATATATATATATATATATATATATATATATATAGATATAGATATACATACATACGTACATACATACATACATACACACACACACACATACATACATACATGGAAGAACTTAGAGCTCTTGAGTCTCAATGGTTGCCTTTACCCTCCCAAGTTAGAGCTCCCTCAAGAATGCAAATGAATGCAAGAAAGTAAACTGCCAAGCTGCTATAGTGAACAAGAGGAGGCTATGAGCTCCACTTTGAATGGCTAATAGGCTGATAGTTATGCCCATAAAACACAAGACTAAGTGGCTCAGTCAATCCCGAAAAAATTCTGAAAACGAACCTTAAAAATCCAGCACACGAACCTTACGAACCAGGTTCGAACCGAACCTTACGAACCTTAAAACGAACCTTATGGTTCCGGTTCGCGAACCGAATCCACCGTGGTTGAAAATGAAGCTCAACAGAAAATTCAGATTTTAAGAACTGATAGAGGTGGTGAATATATCTGTAATGATTTCAAGTCTTACTTGGAAGACAAAAGTATTGCTCATCAACTCACCATTGCATATACTTCAGAACAAAACGGTGTTGCAGAGAGAAAATATCATACACTTGTAGAAATGGCACGTGGCATGTTATCTTCAAAGAAGCTTTCTCACAAGTTTTGGTTTGATTCTATTCATACAACTAACTTTCTTCAACCAGGAATCTACAAAAGCTTTGAAGGTTATTACTCGCATAAGAAAGAGAACAAAGATCTTGAAGAATAGAGGCCATGTCCCATAGGACACACCCGAACAAAATGAGTTACGAGTCACGACTCACGAGAGGGAGACAAGTTTTGGTTTGATTCTATTCATACAACTAACTATATCCTTAACCAGGAATCTACAAAAGCTTTGAAGGTTATTACACCCTATGAAGCTTATCATGGTAAGAAACGCAATGTGAACTATTCTAAGCTTTTTAGTTCTCCATCACATTTTCACATAGAGAAAAAGGATTGTGATAAGCTAGATGAAAAAGCAATCAAAGCTTTTTTTGTTGGTTATGGTGTCGAAAGCAAGAAACTTTATATAATCCTATGCGGAAAAAAGTGATGCTAGAGGAGATTTATTCTATTCATAAGAACTAGGCTTGGAAGCTTTTTGAGTTATCGAAAGGAAAGAAAGTTAATGGGTAAAGTGGATAATGAAGATTAAAAGGAAAGCTAATGATGTTATTGATAGCTACAAAGCAAGGTTAGTAGGCAAAGGATATGCACAAAAGAAAGGTATTGACTATGATAAAACTTTTGCATCTATTTCTAAAATGACCATGGTCAGAGTTGTTCTTTAGCTTGATTTTTTGGTTGCAGTAAATCTGTATGGAGGGATCGATGGGATTGGTTCCATCGACCAATTCATGGCATGGTTCATATTCTACACCCCTTGTGGAGATCTGAGAGGTAGTTGTTGGATCATGAGCTTGACAGTGCATGGACTTCATACATACGCAAATTATATGCCGATGATGTTGATATGTGCTTGGCACATGAGGATCAACTTCTCCTATTCGAGAACTATGGGGATAATTTTGGGAAAGATACTGCCATGCTGTTGTCTTGTCAGTTGTCACATATGTCTTGGTGGGAGAAATATGGTCTATCTGCATCTGAGTTGGTAAGTAGTAAGCATTAACTTCTAAATCGCATTTAATTCATAATTTCTAACTCATAATTCAAGAAAATAATGCATTTTTTATATGGAACATGCAAGGATCACTTGCCATCTGCAATCTTTCACAGGATTGTAGTGCTAGTCCCTGTGAAAGAAACTGGAGCACTTGGGCCCTCTTCCACACAAAGAAGAGGAATCGATTATCTACTGCAGAGTTGGAGAAGCTAGTATATTGCCACTGCAACTTGCACCTTTTGGAGACCGGAGGTCACACAATGGATGTGCGGAAGGTCAACATTGACCATATTGACATAGAAAAGGTCCATGAGATGCTTGCTATACCTTCAGTGGAGTTTGACCTTCACAACATGTTAAACTAGGAGTTGTTCTAGCCACATCAATGGACTCACTCATAAAGATGTGCTCGATCAAAGCCATAGATTTTGCGTCGACTTCAGGGGCCTCTACTAGTTCTGCTCCATATGGGAGATTTCATTAGATATTGAGTCAGATTCTGATGGTTGACTCTTGGACCTTGGTTTATTTTGATTTTATACTTGTATACTCATTTGGACATGTCACATGACTCATGAGTCATTGATCAGTGATTATGGATATGTATTTATGACGTTTAGATGATATTATGATTGTCTTGACTCTTTACTCTTGAGGTGAGTCATCTATCTGGATTCTGGATTGTAATTGTAATTTGTGCCCACTTCCATATTGGAGTATTGAAGTTCTAATGGTGAATTTATTGAATATTCGTATGAATCATCGATTTGGAAATGTGATCTATTTATTTTTGTCCAACTTAAAAGTTAATGTGCATTGTGATCAAATATCTAAGTTGAAATGTAGGTTAGAAGTCAACGTGGGACTACGTATATATGATATGTTTAAATGTTGATATATAATGCTTATATGTGGTTTTTGAATATATTCAAGCATTTATAAGAACTTCATCACGTTACTAACCTGTTGCTGACGCATTGCCTACGATGTTGCCATCCCGTTGTTAACGACATTGGCAACGACATAACCTATGCCACGATGGAGAGGAGCTTCATTCATAGTAGATGATGAGATCGGAGAGGAAGAGGCTACAACTTTGGATATTTTTCCTATTAGGTAGCCTAAGTATTGGAGTATTGAAGTTCTAATGGTGAATTTATTGAATATTCGTATGAATCATCGATTTGGAAATGTGATCTATTTAGTATTGCTCAACTTAAAAGTTAATGTGCATTGTGATCAAATATCTAAGTTGAAATGCAGGTCAGAAGTCAACATGGGACTACCTATATATGATATGTTTAAATGTTGATATATAATGCTTATATGTGGTTTTTGAATATATTCAAGCATTTATAAGAACTTCATCACGTTACTAACCTGTTGCTAACGCATTGCCTACGATGTTGC